>PITA01005036.1:0-28922 GCA_004023965.1 Spilogale gracilis | reverse complement strand
GCTCAGTTGGTTAGGCAATTGCCTTCGGCTCAGGTCATGATCTCGGAGACCTGGGATCAAGCCCCACATCGGGCTCCTTGCTCGGCGGGAAGCCTGCTTCTCCCTCTCTCACTCCCCTGCTTGTGTTCCCTCTCTGGCTGTGTTTCTCTCTGTCAAATAAATAAAATCTTAAAAAGAAAAAAAAGAAAGTCCAAACACCTGAGAAAAAAATAAACAAATAAACCTAATGGAAACCAATCCGCATAGCCAGGAAAACTTTCTGAATAAATGTTAATCCTTCCTGATCGAGGTTCTTACCTAACTCATGAAAGCAATCTCTTCAAATTAAAAATAGTAGTCGTGTGCTTATTTGAGTCTGGAACCTTACCTTCCTCCCACCGACATTTTAGATACAGGATGCACTCACTGGTCACCCAACAAGAGCACCCTCTCAAAGGCTGAAGAGAGGCAGCCCATCGCGGCGCTTCTCCCAACACCACCTTCGTCACACAGCGAACAACCACAGACTGTCCCTTCAGACACTGGTTCTTGAAGCTGTGGATCAGAATCCCCTGCAGGCCTGGTGAAAAGGGAATGCTGGGCCCCATCCCCAGACTTTCTAATTCAGTCTGTCCGGGATCTGCATTTACAGAAGCTTCCCAGGTGAGGCCCATGCTGCTGGTCCTGGGACCACACGGTGAGGCTCCAGATCATTGCCATCAAGTCACCTTTCTTGAGGAAACCACAGTGTCCTCCCCTAACTGTCATTTGAATGTGCAGACGGCAAGGGATGTTACATCCCTGCCACGGCCTGCCAGTCACTTGGCCACAAGCAGCCGTTTTTGGTGTGGCCATGTGTGGCTTGCTGTTCCAGCTGAGAGCTACACAGCAAACACAGTTACGGAGTGTTGAAGCATGCGGGCTGTGTTAATGGGGTCCTTAAGATCCTGTTACTACCCCTATGATGCCATAATTCATCAGACTCCATGCGGTGGGCTGGATGAAAAGCACGGCCCCATTTTTAACACAGGAAGCTTAGGGCCCCAAGAGGGATATGACCTGCCCTTGTTGGACTCTCCATGCTAGACGGAGCCTCACCTCCTTTGTATCCTGTTTCCAGTTAAAGGTGTGGAGGCCCACTGAGACCCGAGTCAGGCAGGAAGAAGTGGCGGGGCCTGACACAAGCCAGGTCATCTCCCGAATCCTCACTTTCCCTAAGGACCCCTGGCCCCTAACCTAACTGGCCCTGGACGCTGTGTTTTAGGAATTCCTGTTTCTGATTGATTACTACACTTTTCCTTTGTCCTCTGTGGCTTTCTTACTTGCAAGCAATGACTACACATCACGGCTCCAATGCGTCTCATGCCTGCTCAGAACTGCTCTGGCTTCGAGAATGAATCACATTTGCCCTTGGGGCACCTGCTGCCGCCCCGGCAACCCGGTGAGGGAGTCGCCTCCCATCAGGTGGCAGTTCCATAGGGCACAAGGGTGTGGCAAGCACACCAGGGCTGGTGGGTCCCGGCACCCCCTGTACTCCTCACAGAGAGCTGCATCCACATCTGTCCCACTTTGGCACAGAGAGCCCGGCTTGGCAAGCCTCCTCAGGGTGATGCCAATGCTGTGTTCTTCCAGGGCCTACACATGAGATCAGTTCAGAAATCAGTCATATAGGTTCAAAGGGCTTCTCCCTTTACCTCCAAGATGATGGGTGGATAAGAGATTAGTCTGAAAAGCCTATCCTTCTATGGTTGGAGAAATACCATCGAAGTATACACTGGCGAGTCTCAGAAATAAATCAGCTTTTCCAACGTCCCAGGGGAATGTGGCTTGAGGAACTCCTCTGCCCACAGCATTTTGGTTGTTTCACGGGTCAACATTTCTCAAAGACATCCTTCAGCATTTACGGTGTAACCTTGACCCAGGGACCTAAGCCCTCTGTGCCTCAGTTTCATCATCTGTCAAATGGGGGCAGTCATGTACTTGCCTCCTAGAATTATTGCAAAGGTTATGTGAGTGTGTGCCCAAATTTCTTCTGAGGATACTTGGAAGACCTAGAGTCACAGTCCAGTAATGTCACTCTTATGGTGGGCACAAACTCGGTGCTGGCCTCACTTAGAGTTTTCAGTTATATGCAAACGAATGCAAGAAGACTCTCCTTCCACCCAAGGCTCCGGCACACACACAGTGTTTTTCCTACAGAAAGGGAAAGTGGGGCCCATGCCCCCAACTGGAGGGCATGAAAGGATGAATGGGGCCTTGTAGGGTCTACCCAGGTTGAACTGCCTTTCAGAGGAAAGCTGCAGCAGACGTGGTCAGACCCAGCAAGCGGATGAAACAATCGCTGTCCACACAAAAGAAACTCCACGGCCAATCCCACACTTACTTCTAGGACCGTCCATTGTTCCACAACAATAGCATCATAGCCCTGCGTGGTTTTGCTATCTTCTGTGGCAACAGCTTCAAAAATGAATACTCCATCTGTCAGGCCGTGGAAGGAATCTGTGGAAAAAGAAAAAGGGGGGGGTTCTGTAAACCCTCTGTGGCAGAAGCCTTACAAGCAGCAAAAATTTTCACTGCATTCATTAATAATCCCAATCAGAACATCTTTTCAGCATGTTAATTAAAGAAGGCACACACAACCATAGAGTCTAGCCCCATCAGAATGAATGAGACTAATTTACCTCGCAGTTTTGAATAATATCCTTGATTTTATGAGCCCAAATTTCATTGTTAGCAATCACCATTTGATTTCATGCGTTTACCTTCTTTTTCACGCTTCAACGTCAGGATGCACCAGGGAGAACTTATTCAGGGTAAAACACAGTCATTTAGAGACAGTTTTTAGAAGAAAACTATATTTAGGTGAAGAGGATTTTTTTTTTAAGGGGGGACAGATATAACACACCAGATCTGAGCCTGTCAGGCGCATTCTGGATGCACAGATTCTTGGAAGTTCTCATGATGTGGGCAGCTGTACAGACAACTCTTCAGCTAGCTCTTGTCAAGAGGCAGAATTTGCGGGAAAGTGGGAATTTTTCCAAAAGATTTACCGCTGAAAATGTTTCCTTAGGCATTGCTCTAGTCAGTCTACCAGGTCCCGAGTTCCACACAATTCAACAAATTTAGAGTAAACATATAACAGGATTCAAGAAAGATTCAGATTCAAGAAAGGTCTTAGGGAAGGAGACTATAAAGAAAATTACAACAGGGTCCCCGCCACAGTACAGGTCATTGCGGGTAGTGTTTTCTGCCCCTCCCTCCCTTTTTAATGGCACCTAAATGCCCTACATTCACTTAGATAAGAGACTGTGGGAAAGGACTACCAGAGAAGCACGTGGTTTGGATCTATTACCCATCGTGAAAAGGGATGTGACCCCTTTCAGAGGCTTGGTCTCTCATCTGTGATACGGGATTGAGGAGAGAGAGTCACTCCTGGCCCCTAGAGTCACTCCTGGCCCCTAGAGTCACTCCTGGCCCCTAGAGTCACTCCTGGCCCCGAGAGTCACTCCTGGCCCCGAGAGTCACTCCTGGCCCCTAGAGTCACTCCTGGCCCCTAGAGTCACTCCTGGCCCCTATGCTACAAATCAGTCACACTGCTACGTATTGAAATGTGTCCCTCCCCCCAATTCATATTTGAGGCACTAACTTCCAAAGTGACTGCATCTGGAGATAGGGCCTTTAGGGAGTCAGTTAAGGTTAAATTAAGTCATAAGAGTGGACAGTGATCTGACTAAGACCAATATCCTTACCAGAAGAGGAAGACACCAGAGTGTCCCCCACTCCCATCTTCCTGCACAGAGGGAAGACCAGACAAGGATCCAGAGGGAAAGGTGGCTGTCTACACAATAGGAAGGGAGGCCTCAATTAGAAACCGAATTTGCCAGCACCTTAGCCATGGATGCCTAGACTCCTGAACTATGAGGAAATAAATGTCCATAATTTAAACCATCCAGTCTGTTGTATTTTGCTATGGTGATACACATGAGAATATGTTTAATGATGCATAACTTTTATTTTAAAAGGATAATGCATGTAATAATATGATTTTTTTAAATCAGAAACAGAGGTAAATTCAGAAAGTCCTTTGAATCACCCTGGAGTTCAGGAACTGCCAGTATTTTCCTGAAGCCACAAAAAAGCAAGATGGGCAGATGTAAATACTTAATAAATATTTAGCCTCTGTCTTCCAACAGACCTTGTAAACAAAATCCAAAGGCCATTAAGTGAGAAAATTATTTGCCACAGCAAATATAAATAAATAAATGACTAAGCTTAACATTTTTTATATGTGTATAAAAAGCTTATGGCACTTAAGGGAATTTTTCACTGCCAAGATCTTTCTGGAGAGCAATTTTACAATGCTTCAAGAGTCTGAAACAAAAAAGCCCATCCTCTTTGACCCAGAAATCCTACCTCTTTCAGTCTATTCTAAGGTAATAACCACTAAAGTCATCAAATATTTATCTATAAGCATTACTTATAAAATTACTCGAGAACATAATCTAGGGGCTCCTGGGTGGCTCAGTTGGTTAAGCGTCTGACTCTTGGTTTCGGCTCGGGTCATGATCTTGGGGTCCTCAGCATGGAGTCCGCTTGAGATTCTCTCTCCCCTCCCCTGTCTCTCCCATTCATGCACTCTCTCTCAAATAAACTTTTTAAAAATTAAAAAAATAATCTAAATGCTCAACAATCCAAATATTCAACCATAGAAAAGGAGTTAAGTAAGTTAGGAGACTTCCACATAATTAAATACTATGTGGTCACAAAAAAAAATCATGGGAATTTAATGATTCCAAAAATTCCCTAGACACAATGTTATAAAGAAAAAAAAAACAACAGGATACAAGACTATGGTATGAGCTCTCTGTGAGTTTTTATGTTAAAAGGGGTTAGACAAATTTTAAGGAAATACATAAAATCTAGTAGCGGGTATGAGTGGTAGGATTAAGCACAATTTGCATTTGTTTTTATTCTTTCTACAAGGTTAATGCAAGAGTTAACACAACCATAATATAAGTTAATAGGTAACACACATGAAAAATAAGTTTCTTGTTCTCTCCTCTACATGGCTCTTGAAGGCAGAACTAGAATCAAAAAGTTTTAGGAACTATGGGGAGAAAATGTTAGTACAATATAAATAGAATCTTCCTTACAGTAGTCTAAAAAATGGAAGAAAAAAACCTCAGAAGAGTGAGCGCTGTGTTAACTGGAAGCATTCAAGCTTATGCTGAAAATCTTTCTAGCTACTCATTCATTCATTCCAATGCCTACCTAGCGTCAGTTTCATGCAAGATAGTCCTGTGCTCACTGGCAATCTTGCAGGCTGCAAGACAAATGAAGTCTCTGCCCCCTGGAGCTTACCTTGCTGTGGGGGAGGGAGGTAGTGACATAATGTCACAGGTGATAAAACTATAAAAATATAAAGTGGGCTAAGGGGAGGGAGTGAAGGTGGAGGCAGTGGTTGGCTATTTTTGGAAAAGGTGATGAGGGTAGGTCTCCCCATTTTAAGTAGAGATATGAACTTAATTAAGGTAGCCTTATGGATCTTCAGGATTTGAGAGTTCTAGGTAGAGAACAGAGCTGGAGTAGAAATGTACAGTGAATGAGGGGCAGCCAAGGCCTGCAAGAACAATGGAAGCATGAGAGAAGGAAGTCAAGACTGAGATGACTGGTGGGGAGACCAGACAATGAAGGGCTTAGACATGTGACTTGTCTGGCCAATGGGATATTAGTGGGTATGATGCAATAGGGGCATGGCAAGCACTTGTGTGGTTAAGCGTCTCCTCTTCTACCTCTGCCACCACTTAGAGAGGCCATGTCCCAGCTAGCCCATTGGTTCTAAGAACTTGAAACACCCATGGAAAAGAACTGCCCCAGCAGAGCTCTGCTTTGATCAGCTGACCCAGAGACCTGAGAGCGAGCCCTGCGGAGATCAGCAGAACTGCCTCATGTCGTTGCTGGGGCCAACCCACAAATACGACAGAACAAATCATTACTATTCTAAGCCAAGGATTCTGGAGTGGTTTCTTGCACAGCATCATTGTGGCAATAGCTGCCTGAGGCAATGCCCAACCTAAACCTAAGAAAGAGGAGCCGGGTGTACTTCTGGTTGGCTTGGCGGTATTTTGATTATTCCAGAATGATAGAGAGGCCTGATCAGCTCAACAGACCACAGCTGTGAGAGCAATTCCTGGAGAACAGCAGCCTTATCCAGATACTATTCCAACCTGACAAGATAATAAAACGCCTCTTCAAGTAAGATCAATGTTAAGTTAATCAACACCAGTCTCCAGCTTCTTACTTGTTTTCCTAAACTGAGGGACTATTATCAAAGACCTTTAGCAAAAGTGCTAAGCTTGCCTCTCTCATCTGCTCTGCTAAAAAAGTTTTCCCCCAGCGTTTGCTCGATGCCCTCCTAGAAGACGTTTTACAGAGATAAGCAGGGGAGAACAGGGCTGCTCTTCAGCTGAACCACATTACAAGTACTTGGGGCTTCAGGAAAAGAGGGATGGTCATCAAGCTCACTTTTAAGGTCTAGCTGGAGCTCCTGCTGCAGCAGGAATACCCTGTAGAACCACTTCGAAAAAAGCTTTCCCAAGTCCCGACCTGGGGATTCTAGAGACTAGAATAGACTCAATGATTCCCTCAGGATTATACCAACACAGCATAAATCTCCACAAGGCTTCTACCATAAAATGTTCTCTTCAATTTCCAGAGTCTTTACATATAAGCTTCCTCCATGGAAAACCTGTAAGCCCTTAAAATATGCCTACCATGTGCGTGACATACTAGAGAACCTCAATCTGAGAGAACTATTATGATGTGCCTGCCAACAGCCCCATAAGGCAGAGCTGAGGTCCAGAAGGCAGAGGGAGTCACTGCCACTCAGCCAGACTTCCTTTCCCAGCCCCTGCCAGGCTTCCCCTCCTGCCTCCCAGGTCACAGGCCTGGAAGGACGACTGCGTGGTCAGTAGGGAGAGGTATGACCAGATGTGGGCCATGAGGTGGGAATAAACCAGGTCCTTATTGACCAGCCGTCCCATCCTACTGTCTGCTCTCCAGCCTCTCAGCCCGCCACTCTGCTATTCTGAATCCACAGCGCTGATTCACTTGCTTAACTATGAAGCAAGTTCAGAATGGCTGTCAAAATTTGATCATCTGTAACAGCAAAAAAGTCAATGAACCACAGAGAGCAGACAGCTGGGCTTTTAAAGAGCATCTTGTTTTGATGGCCCTGTCCACTCCCCATCTTCTCATCACCTTCGCTGGCTCAGCCTTGCTGTAATGTGCACCGAGCTGGGTATAAATAGGTCTTGCTTGAAGTGAAGGCTCCCAACATAAAAGGTTAAATCACCCTACATCTATGGAAGACACTCCATTATCACTGCATTTTTTATTAAAGTAAAGATGCTTTCCTACTGTGCACAGAGAGCTATTTGCCCTGGTACTGTATAAATATTTGATGCTGGTCTTTTGGCAAAAGGCCACCTTAACATTCCAAGCTTATGATTTACAAGAAAGATGTGTGAAAAGGAGATCTGCCCTGTTATTCCAAGAGGCGAATTCTGGGGGGCCACTGCTCTTCCCCTGCAGCCTCTGGGATCCAGCAAGCTAAACTTCAGGCCTACCCTCGCGGTGTTCTCCAAAGTCAAGATGGAAAATGCGCATACAAAGACAACTGGTCAACATATGTAGTCTAGTTTTGTGGGATGATATAAAAAGTCACCATTCTCCTTTTAACAAGATAGACTGGACTACTGGGGACCCAGCTTAACAGATTTCCTTGGGTCTCTGAGTCCCTGTTCCCCATCAGAGGCTGCTCACAGCCCCACCTCGGTGCCAGCAATGACCCGTGCCAACTGCATAACCATTAACTGTGCCTGCTGTCATACTGACCTGTACCCCCACCATAAACGTAACCACTTGTCACGTAACCCCAGTCATGGTACCATGCTGCTCATCAACTATGCCATGCCTTATTGGCTGACATTATCAAAAGAGTGAGCAGGCCTCCTGTCATCCATTTCCCGAGCCCTCACGGCTGCTCTTGGCCTGCCTTCACTCCTGCATTCCAGCTTTGAAGGGGTGAGTGATCTAGAGAAGGTATTCCCCCTCTTCAGTTACAGCAAGGTGAGCCAGCAAGTGCAGAGTCATTTAACCAACCAGGCACAGAAGGAACGCTCTGATTCAGTGCTTACTGGTTGTGAGACATGAGACCAGGCACAGCTGATAGTTTCTCATCAAATCTTTCCCCCAAATCTGCAAAGCTACTCATTCCCTCTTAGTGGGTGAGTGAATAGGGCTGCAGGAGTTCACTCATGTGTCCATGTTCAAATGCAATGCAAGGGCCATACTAGATCTAAACTGTGGTTGTTTTGATTCCAAAGCGTACACCCTTTTAATCACAAGTGGAGATTAACTGAGCTACCTCTCTGTGCCAGGCGCTGGGGCTCCAGCTGGGTGTGCCGATGCCAGCCGGGGTTCCTAGCCTTGTGGAGTTACCTGACCACTGTACTGTACTCCAGGCCTGGTGTTTCGGGAAACATCTTAGTGGAGTCACAGTGAGACTGACCTTAGGGCTTCAGTTTGGGGTTAAATCTGTGCAGATGTCATGCCTTCCTCTAAGGGGCAAAAAATAAAAAAATAAAACTATACTTGGAAGTGGATCAAGTATATATATCAACACAAGGGTTAGGGTACAGCAACAAGAAAAAAGTGATCTGTAATTACATGTTAAAATGTGGATGAATCTCACAAACGCGATGAGTGAAAAAAGCCAAATGTCAGAAGGGCGTTCATTCATGTACTCCATTCATATAAAGTTTACACCTCATCGCTGGTGTTTCAAGGTGGGACTATGGTCACTCCTGGGAGACAGGGACTTTAAGGGGTATAAGGGGGGCTTTTAGGGGGCTGGTACATTCTAGTACTTGATCTGGTGCTGGTTATAAAGATATGCTCACCTTGTGGAAGTCTACTGGACTCTATTTTTATAATGTGCACAGTTTTCTGTATGTGTGTGATACAATAAAAAGTTCATTTGAAGGTGTGCTACGGATGCAAGGGAAAACGCATGTAAGGTAAACGCATGTAAGGGAGCTCCACCCCCCACATTAGTAAGTGACTCCTCTGAAATATGAGCCATGTAATCAGTAGGCCAACAACCCTGGAGATGGCAGTGTTCCAAGGAAGTGGCTGCTGGAAGCATCTGGAACTGCCTCATCTCCCTTCCTTTCTATTCTGCCTACACCTAGCTCTTTAATCCCCCACCAGCTTCTCTCCCCTCACCTCCACTGACATCACTGAGCATCATCCGGGAGCTCCTAAATCCATCAACTTCTGTATACTGTGCATGGTACCCAGACACTGGGGTGCTAGGAAGGATACAGGATTCAGAACCCGCCCGAGGGCTTGTAAGTACATCTATATTATACACATATCTCTGTGTGTATTTTATTGGAAATAGGTACTTTTTTTTACATGCGTATTTTGCAAATATTAAGTAATGTAGGTTATGCTGGGCATCGAGAAAGATGACATAAATACCAAATGCCGTTTGGATTTATATGCGGCTGGGGCATCAGGGACAGTCTTGGGGAAGACAATCTTTCAAAAGGATAGCAATGGAGAAACATGTAGGTATATAGTGTCTCCTGATGAGGTGCCCCGTGTAAAACCCAACAGCATCCGGAATGTGCTGCAGTGACAGTGCTTAATTTATGAAAGCCTTAGAACTAAACACCAGTTTGCAGGATACAGAGGCCAGAGGATTGGGTAAATGACATCACGAGGCACCCACCCGACAAATAACGCAGGACATTCCGCAGGGTGAGAGGCTGGCTTTAATTCAAGCAATGAGGGCCATCAAGAAATGACTCTTCAAGGTCAAAGAGAAGTGAGGCCATGGTTACCGTACTCAGCACATGCTGGTGGACTGGATTCTGGTCTGAACCACCTGCTGCCAAGGATGTGTTGGAAACAACTGAAAACATCAGAATGTGGGCTGGATAAGGATGATACTGCCAGAGGTGTAAGGAATGAGAGGCAGCAGAGGGTGAAGGGAGGGCTAAGGAAGTAGGGGAAAGAGACTCAGGACAGGGCCAAGGGAATGCCGTGCGAGGGCAGGGGGAGGTGGGGACGAGGATAGGGCAAGGGTAGAATCAGGAATACAGAGCAAGGAAAGGGCTAGCCAGGGGACAAAGGGAGGACCAGGGCAGGCAAGGAGAGTGGATGGTGGCAGCAGCAGCATCGGTGGCCCGTGATGGCGGCAGGGATTCTATCGGCCTGGAGGCCCTTGGTGAGAAAGCAGACTCCTTGGTGGGTCTTCAGATGGTGGGCAGCCAGCTCCACCTTGCCCTTCCCCTTGGAGGTGCCCATCCGACTCCTCATCAACAGCAGAAGGATTCCCCTCCCAGCCTCTCCCACCTCTGGAAGCAGAGATTCTGGCCTTGTCTCACTGGGTGGTGTTTAAGTGTGCCTGTCCGCCCAGCTGTCTGACCACCCCCTGGACTCATCCACCCCGGGAGCTGGGAACCCAGGTCCTGCTACTTCCCTAAAGGCGACTCTGGAGCTCCCCTCCCTTCCCAAGGGCCACCCAAGGCCTCCCTGGGAGCCTAGACCTCTTGCCAACATGGTCACCTCTTTTAACCCCTTCTCACATCCCTTTCCCTCTCCTTATCTCTCTTTCTTCCTAGTACTTCCTTGCCACTTACTAAACTTAGCAATGCCTTAACCACCCTGTGCCTCAGTTTCCACAGCTGTGTCACAGGGATAACAACAGTCTCTGCTTCACTGAGTCATGGGGATTAAATGAGTTCTTACATTTCAACTGCTTAGACCAGGACCAGCACAGAGTAATTGCTAGGTGTCCATTAACATCATTATGCTTCCTTTTTCTCTGTGTTTTGGCTTTCCAGGGCCCAAGCACAGAGCCTCTCCAGCCCAAGACACCCAGTCCTTCTAAGGCTTAATAACTGACCCCAGGAGAGGAGTCCTAGAGACTCAGCAAAGGCCCCAATTTAAGGACTGTTCAAGTCTTTCCATGTCCTGGGGGGTAAAGGCTTGAAAACAGAAGCTGAAGACCTAACTGAAAAAGTCGGTAAAACATCACCCTGTTTATGGGACAAAGTTCTCATGAGTTTTATGACTCTGTGGAAAATATTTCAGAGTACAAATATCCATTTAAGAATTAAGACTGGTGTTTTTCCAGATGGCAAACAGCTTAAAGATGTGCTTCCAACTCTGCCAGGTTTACTTGTAAGGACACTAATTATCTCATTAGAAATAGGTTCCTTTTTAGAATTATGATCTGCTTGCCTTTTTTGTTTTTTAATTCTGGGAAAAGAGCATATGCATATTTTATCCCTGGCCCACGGAAACCTTGGGCTTTTCCAGAGCAGAAACACCCTAATCCACTGAGAGTGGCTTCCAAGTTACATTCCCCTCCCATCAGAAGCATACAGGGTGAAATCACATTTGAATTTTGAGTGGGTTTAAATAATGTTGTTCTGAGAATTTTGCAGCCATCCCCGAGACCAGGTCAGGCAGCAGTGGGAGAACTATAGACAGACCACAAGTTTGGGGCTTGGCTTCCAGCTGCACTTGCCAGGGGAAATTTCATGTTCTGTCTTCCAGGCAGAAGGGCTGGATTTCATGCGGCTAAAGCCAAGGGAGGATGTAACAGCATTTCAAACACCCAAGTCAAATCCAAAGAAAAAAAACTCTGTGAATTATCTGTGGTTTTGGACTCGAGGTCAGAGAATGGGGTAGGAGGAAGGAGTAGGGAGCCATCCTGATTGCCAAAGCCATAATGGCCCCAAAGATGATCAACTGCACTGCGAACTTTCAGGGTGTCCTCAGCTTGCCCTAGCCATGCCGAGCAGTAGGACCAGCGGCAATTTCCCTTTTGACACCCAAATTCCCCAAAGTGGGGCTGCCTGTGTAGCTGCTCTGAACACATTAAGATGTTAGGACAACTAATCATCAGTTTCCCAGGGAGAAATTTAAAAGGACCTATAACCACAGAGAGTCTCTATGGACCTGAGGAGAGATGAAAGGAGTGCCCAGCACCATCTGAGATGAGTGATAGGGTGTCCCTGCAGGAGGCAGGAGGCGAAGGGGCTCCTCCCGACCTCTCCTAAGGCCAGTGAATCGGGGCTGTAAACATCTGTCCCAAGGAGACGTCACTGGTGTTTTATGGTGCATCTCAAAACACCGTGATGTTCTCTGGCTTCTGGGACTTTCAAAAGCACCCAGGGAAGGCCTCCTTGTACAGAGGGAGGCTACTGACCTCGCCAGCAGGGAACCAAACTGGCTGTTCATTAGTGGCATCAGTGAAATGTATACTCCAGAATCGCACTAATACAAAATTAGCCACTAAGCACATATAGTCAGTTATACTGTATTTATATGCTTTGAAGTGGTCAACAGCCACGTGTAGCCAATGACTACCATAGTGGACGGCACAGGTACGGAACTTTCCCATCATCCCGGAAAGTTCTGTTGTCTAGTGCTGCTTGATAGGCATTCTTAATGAGCCAGCCGTGTTTCTTAGTCATTCATCCATTCCACAAACAGTTCTGGACCTTCATACTTATAATGCCTGCTGCTACTGTATTAATATGTTAACACAAGATATTGACATGGAGATAAGAATAAGGGACTCGTGTCCAAAACTAAGACCTGTCTGTGCTGTACAACGTTCCAAGGCTTCCTATGATCTAGAAGGTGTGTCTTCAGAATTAAGACTCATGTCTCTTCTACAGATGTTTGCTGGCATTTCAAGGATTGCGAATAATGTAGACTCCAAATCTCTGTCCCCGACTAATTCTTGGAGAGAAAACTGTTCAACAACCCAGACACGGTGCTGTCAATGCCCCCTTGCCAGTTTTTGCTGGGCTCAACACATTGGGTGTTAGGTTTCACTTAGAAATTCCGCTGACGGGCAGCCCTCAGGATCCTTACCTGCCAGGATGTTGGCCCCATGCCCCAAACTGCCTCCCAGCTCTGATGCGCCCTACTGACTGAACCTGCCATCGTGTTCAGCCCCAAACCCTTTCTTTGCCTGGCACCCTTCCCTCTTTGTGGGCACTCTCTCTCTGCTTTAGAAGAGTAGCCATCAATCAAAGCACTCCATGAAGCCTCCCCCAGAGAAAGCTCATTACCGAGGAGGGGGCACTGGGTGCCATGAGACCCAGACACAGTGTGTGTCTCCACAGAGCTTACAGAAACGAGGCAGTTGGATTCACTTCTGGGGGTTAATCCAGGGTGCTGCTACTGCTACTTCCAACAGTAATAGTGTCTGCAAACAATTTGCACTTTGGGGGCGGCATGACCCCAGGGGGTAATTAACAAACCGGGAATCATCTTTTTAAAAGCCTTTAAAAGCAACATGGATTGAGGCTACCATCAAAAACACAGAATTACTTCCCTTTCTCTGTCATTTCAGAAGATACCTGGCCGCCTCCTAGGGAGGTTCAGGGAACACCAGTGGTGGATTTTGTGGACAATTCCTCCAAATGTGTTAATTAGAAATCAAACACAGCGAGTTATCCGCTGCGGGGCTTTCTGAATGGGGCAGGCTCTGAAGACAGGCTAAGATGAAAAGAGAAGCAGAGTTGGTGAGGGCCGCCCAAGGTTTATAACTTCCATACCATCGACCATGCCAAGGTAGAAGACAGCATTCACCAGCATGCCTCCTTTCCGGAAGTGGTCACTCATGTGCTCCAACCAGTTGGCGTCCAAACCGCTCACCGTCTGGCCGTTCTTAGAGACCCGGAGGGGAATGCTGACGGGATAGTATTGCTGGCACTTCGGATGGCTCTTCGGTTTGTTGAAAAGGGCGAGGATCTCCATTTCTGTTGGGATTTGTAAAGGAGGTGGGAGAGAAGAGGTCAAACAGTGATAAAAACCTGCCTCCTTGGATCTCGTGGGGAATCTCTTAGGAGCCTGGAGAAACACTACCAAAGGTAAACTCTCTGTTAGGTCGCACCTTTGATGAATAATAAAACCTGATTCCAGGTTGTACATTAGGGAGCCCTGAAAGTGACACGGATGTCAGAGATTGAGCTTCTGGTGGGGCACGCAGGTTTGAATCTGGCATAGGATGATGAACAGCTGTTATCTGGGATCAGTTTGTAGAGGCAAGTGTTTTATTGAAGACACTGTAGACATCTCTAGAAGCTCATACAAAGGGGCTTTGGGGGAAAAAAGTGGACATATTTGCATAAGATTTGGTCTTTTAAAAAAAGGCGAATATATGGGCGCCTGGATGGCTCAGTGGGGCCTCTGCCTTCGGCTCAGGTCATGATCTCAGGATCCTGGGATCGAGGCCCACATCGGGCTCTCTGCTCTGCGGGGAGCCTGCTTCCTCTTCTCTCTCTGCCTGCGTCTCTACCTGCTTGTGATCTCTCTCTCTCTCTCTCTCTCTGTCAAATAAATAAATAAAATCTTAAAAAAATTATTAAAAAAAAGGTGAATATACAGAGGCACATAAAAATAAAAATACTGCTTTAATTCCAGGAATATTGTACATGCCTGAACTCACTATTTATAAACTGCAGCGGTGTTTCCTGGGGCCGAAACCATAATATTTAATCTAGTACATCAAAAACACACCATTGATATGTAAAAATAAATATGTTCCTGTAAATGTGGGTTCCTGCCTGGAGTGGAAGGTAGATGGCACTGGGAGTGGGGCTCTGAGCTTTTCCTTCCTTCATTTATAGCTCAGTTCTTCAAAAATCAATACTCACTACCACCCGGCGGCTGACCCGCACCAGCCGTACGTGCTGCTGGCCACGAGCAAGTAGCATCAGCCTCAAGGAACAAATACCTGGAATTTCAATCTAAGTCTTGAAGGTCTATTTCTGTGTTACTCATTTAGTAAAGCAATCAGAGTTTACCCAGCTTAGAAAGCTTTGCTCACACAGGCTAGTCAGGAGTACACTTTGGTTTCCAAAAATATCTATTGGAATAATAAGAAAATCCCCACCCTTCTTTCAAAGAAACATTTTAAAGGTCGTAAACAAGGGCTGACATTAGCAAAAAGGACAAAGCACACTCGTGCTCCCTCCAGGAGAGACGGGGCCCCGACCCACATTCTGGGACACAGTCTCCCATGTTTCAGTAATCCATAATTTTGCAGTGTCTAAACATTAGGCTGAATTCTTTTAAGCACAATCACTTTCCTTTATTTAAATAAATGAATTTAAAAAGAAACGTTTGCTTCATGACCATCAGGGAAGCAGCTACCACTTGCTATAAACAGAAGGGAATGATGAGGAATGATTAACACCAAATATGTCCATCCACAGAACATCTAAAATTATCCCAATAGGTATTGTGTTCCGGGCAAAGGAAGTCTTTTACAGCTCCATCTGAGCAAACAGCAGCTGAGATCTCTGGGGAGCAATGCCAGGCCATGACCCTTTGTCATCAGCAAGAGTTAAGCTACCGGGGGGACCATTTCAGGGTGTCCATTGTATAGAACCAATTAGGCAAGAGAGGTGTCCATCTTGAAAAGTGGCCACCTGGATTTTAAACAACCAGATCTGGCCTATTTATGTTCCCCACTCCAAATTACCTTTTGCAGTCCACCTGCCTGACTCAGGAAGCCACCTCTAGCCAGTAAATTGCTTTCACACAAGAAACTAGGTCTTGGTGTACGGAGGTGGTAATCACTAGACTATATTCATGACTTCGAAATATACACTTGAGGAATGGAGTCATGCAAAGAAAGGGTTGTAATGGAGGGGAATCAAGCAACGGATTGGAGCTAAGGGGGACAGGACATAAACTACACAATCAAGCCTTCTCCAGTCCTTATGTGCTAGGGGTTCAAATAAAAGCCACACTACTAAAGACAAGAGGATAAGCAACGCTTTAGTGAGTCCCTGTCTTCATCTGGATTTCTTCCAAATTAAGCCCTGTGAGTTTCTGAGTGCTAGTAGTTTATTTGGGAAGAGGGAGGAGGGGTAGGAAATAGGGAAGAGAGGGAAGCCAGCGAAGGGTGTCGTAACGAGCAGGTTACTGCTGTAGCAATTGGGCCTGGTTAACAGGGGCCCCTGAGACACTGTGCAGAGCACACCTCAGATGGCCTTACCAAGGGGCAAGGAAGTCTGGGCATTTATCCTCAGGAACTAAGGGCCACTCCTGAGGTACGAATTCCCTGGGGGTGCATGGCCTGCTGGGGCGGGGTCCCGTTGCAGAGAACGCCTGCAGGCAGAGGCTAAGGCAGCTGTCCTCAGGTGACCGCAGGCTGGGCCAGAGCCCCAGTCACCACAGGCTGCTCTGGTCAAGCACAAACTCATAGAGACTAAAAAAGAAAAAGAATTCACAGCTCTACGTGGGAGAGGCAAGTGGAGAATCTGACCGTGGCCAAAAACACATGACAACACTTCATCACCCAGAAGGATTCCCCCACTCACACGGCAAGACGAAACACAACTTTCCCAAATGCGTAATGAAACAGAAAAAGGGGAAGGCAAAAAGGGGAAGCAGGGGCTGCTGGACGTGGGGCGAAGGGAAGGCCGAGGCTGCTAGACAAGGTGGACAGCGCCCAGCTCTCGCATCGGGGTCCTCCCCGGGGAACAGCGCCGAAGCCAGAGACAGAAATAAATTTGTCAGGAAGGGAAGGAAATGCCGCTGGACTCAGAAGCCTCCAAAGCATGCATAGCGATGAAATATCGGGAGAAACCTGATTTCAGATGCGTAACCCTTCAGTTGACTCCCCTCTCCCACTGGATCCTTGGCTACAATCCTCTCACTACTCACATGGAAACTGGCCAAGAGAAACTGTCCCCAAATGATGCCCTTTGATGTTTTAATATTCTGATATTTCAGCACACATCATCACATGGGCAGGACCTGAGGGTTCCAAAAAGAAGTCCCAAGTTTGTTTAAATTTTCTCAGCTGCTCTGTGACTCTGCCATGACCCCAGCTGGAAGATTTTTCCAGACATGGGACAGAAAGTCCCAAAGGAGGGGGGGGAAGGCATTGTTTCTGAGAATGTTCTGAGAACAGCTAAAGAATTGGTCTGGCAGAGTATTCAAAGAGCATCAAGGCTGTCTTGCCTTGGATTTTTATTTGTCTTTTTGTCTTTCTCTTTCTCTATCACACAAGGAGGGCTTGCCTCATGCTATTTAGATCCCCCATGTGCAGAAAAGTCCCTGTGATAATGATAGGGGCCATGTACATGTTTGCCAGATTGACCTGAGCCAGATGGGTACAGCAACCTCGGGGAGGAGGAGGAGGCATGGGGCCTCTTGGGTGCTTTGAGCCCGACAGCCGGGCCTGCTAAGTCCTTACTAAGCTCCTCAAGAGAAGGAAGGAAAGAGGGAAGATGCTCAGTTCTGAAGCCCATGTCAGGCAGTGGGGATTTAGACATGGGATAGAAGTCTGCAGTCTGTCTGCAAGTAAGGCCCCAGAGAGCCTGTGATTGGCAGGGAGCAGGCAAGCTGGTTGGGTCCTGGTGTTCCCAGAGACCTTCAGGCTGGAGAGAAGAGAGAATTCAGCATCTGGCTAAAGCACACGGTTCCAAGGGATAGAGTGGGAGGAGGAGGAGGAGGCTGGCCAAGTTGCCTGGGTGGGGGAAACATGTGCGAGTCAGACTTGACCTGGTGGCTGGACCGAGTGGGGGCTAAGGTCTGCTGAGGTCACAGGCAGGGGGCTCAGAAAAAAGGTTGACACTGGGAAGCAGGGCTGTGGGCTCCGTGGTGGGACAAGAGGGCAGAAGGGTCTGGAGCCCATCCAGATTCCTGAATGTGAGAGAAACTGCTTCATACTTCTGTTAGGCGTGGGTGATTACCAGCAAGGCACCTGTGGGCCTGGGGGGCGGGGGCTGTTTGTGAGGACAAAGCCAGGGAACCACAGCATTCATAGCGCTCCATGGGAATGCCCTGGCAAGGACAGCGGTAGGCACGGGCACTTCCACCACCTGATGTGACTCTCCCAGCCCACACGGGGGTCGGCATGGGTTCTACCCCCAGAAACCTTAATTGGATCCCCCAGACATCACAAGCTGGAAAGTGGCAAAGCCAAGAGTCTTTCCAATCCCAAACCTTGGGCTGTTTCCAAATCGAACAAGAGACTATTTTCATCAGTACACAGAAAGCAGGAGCAGCTGACCACAGGTGGGAGCTCAATAGCTATTTACTAATGGACTGAGTGAAAGGCCAAAAAGATGGTGGCAGGTGGCAGATCTGGGAGGAGGCAGAACCACGGGGTAGAACCATCCTGGGGGCAAGGGGAGGGGAGGGTGCTGGCTCAGCACAGGATTTGGGGGGGGACCATACATCAGAAAAGCCAGACTCTTCTCCCTCCTCACACAGTGAGCAGGCTGCACAGGGAGGCCTACTGAACAAAAATCCCTCAGCCAAGAAATACAATTGAGGTCACTGGCTCAGGTTTCTGGCTGGCATTTCTAAGCATTTTAAGTGACTAGGCACAGGACAGGAAGGGCAGCACTTGAAAGAGTCTGGATTATTATTTCAACACCAGTTAGAACAATCTGAGTTTGTGTGGACCTTTCTAGCCTCCTTGTTTCTCTGATTGAAGATGTCACAACAGAGATGCTGCGAGAAGGACATTGGAGGCCAGTGTCCAGAGGCAGAGATGCTGCGAGAAGGACATTGGAGGCCAGGAGAGAAGTCACAGGTGGACATCTGGGGATGCTGTCCTAACTTTCCCCTGCACTGGCTTTCCCCACTTGGCCTGATCATTACAGATGAAGAAAACATGTTCCCCATCAACAGAAATGCATCACAAGGGGCCATTCGTGCTCTTCTGAGCAGAGATGCTGGGTGTGCTATGTGTTCACCATAAGGCAGGGGCAAGTGTGGGAACAGCAGCGTCTAGGAGTGAGGCCCCGGGCTATCCTGCACCAGCTCAGGGGAATCTCTGCACAGCGAGGATACTGAACCCTCAGGAAATTCTCCAGGACCAGGAAATAAAAGTCAGTGATCAGGAAGAGAACCCCATGAAGGGTCTCCAGAGGGACCTGCGTGGGCAAGGGGAGCATAACCTCTGGACCAGAACGGTCGTTCAAGAGCCCATGGGGACGGGGAGGGGCTGCCTGCCATGTGTCTGGATGGCGAACTCACTGGCAAGCCCTATGTGAGCAGTTGCAGCCTAGACCCACTCCCTTAGGCCTCCTATAAAGGAAATAAATTAAACGAGGGGAAGGAGGGGGAAAGAGGGAGACTCCCTCTGGATTTTTTTAAATTGTCTTGCTGTGATTGCCTATTTAAGCCCACCTGGCAGAAAGAGGAGTAAAAACACTTCATCCTCCTTAGGGGGCCCTGAGAGAAAGGCAAGCTGAAAGCTGAGCAGGCAGCAGGGAGGGGAAACTGGGGGGATGCAGCCGGGGGGGGCAGGGTGATGGTGCAAGGAAATGGTAAGACTTCTCAGGAAGAAGATTGAGGAGAGAGGCTGGGGTCAGGTGACAGGGTCCCTGCATGTCCGGCCTTTGGGGAAGCAAGATGCTCAAGGTAGGAGATAAAATGTCACTACCTGAGGGCATAGAAGGTGACTTTCCTTATCTGCAAAATGGGCTTAATAATAGCATCTGCCATCCTAAAGCTACTGTGAGGCGTCATCAAGATGGTCCATCGGAAGAACTTAGACTGGTTCAGTCAGGGAGTTGCCTCCATCATGAGGCCATGTATATACACCAGTAACACCTGTACATCCATGAACTGTACATCCATGAACTGATGAAACAAGTCCAAAGGCACATTTATGCCACAAAACGAGGAATAAAGGATAGCAACGAGCTGTCAAAATTTCAGAGACGTGTGGCCTCCTGAGCAGAGAGATAAGGGGCAGTTGTGTGCAGAAATAGCCAGCCAGCTGCCCACTGAGTGAGATTAAAGTGGGGTACGGTAACACCCTCCAAGGCCGAACTTCCCATCCACTATTGGGCTGACCCCCTCCAGACACGCATTAACCCATTATTCCTCAGCAGGATCTGGTCTGCTAGTAGAGAACAGGGACTTGAAGAAATAAGACACAGGCCCAGACATCTCTGGTGTCGAGGGGTCTCTGTGTGTTCAGCAATGGAGAGCAGTCTCTGCATGAGGGAGGCAAACAGTCCCAGGGCAGCATGTGGGGGAAATGGTCCTAGGACACGTTTCCCCAGTGAGTTTTCCCTGGGGTCAACCACGAGGGCAGGAAGTCTGGAAGCAGGCTCAGAGAAAGGTGGATTCTGGAGCGGGAAAGATCAGAAAAGTCCTGAGGGGTACTTCAGTATTGACTCCCCCCTTTCTCTAAGCCAGGGTTCCGTGCAGAGGTAGAGGTCCCCCGGCAGGGCCACTGAGCCTGTGTGCCAATGGTAACAGTTCACACTTACAGTCAAGTACTGCTGAGTGGCTGAGTGCTTTAAACATACCCCTCCCTTAATCTTTCAACAAGAAACTACTGTTCTATTTTCCAGGGTAAGAAACTGAGGCACAGGAGAGTAACTTGCCAAAGACTGCCTAGGTAGAAGGTGGTAAATGGAATGAGTGTAAGCAGAGTCTAGACTTTTACAGATTATTTATTTATTTGAGAGAGAGAGCGCACACGCACAAGCAGCGGTCGGAGACGGAGGGAGAGGGAGAAGCAGGGGAGACCTGGCGCTCAATCCCAGGACCCTGGATCACGACCTGAGCTGAAGGCAGATGCTTAACTGACTGAGCCACCCAGGGGGCCCCAGAGTCTAGATGCTTAACCACAGTGCTACCTGCTTCTCAATGACTCCTGCCCTTTTCTCCTGGAGGGCCTATGCCTGCCCTGAGCCCTCACCCTTGCATGTTCCTCCAAGGAGGGCTGTCTCCTTTCTGGGGATTCAGAGCAACACATCCAGCCCAACACCAATGAGAAAATGGAAGACTTAGACGTTCATCAGGTGGCATGCACAGGGTCTTGGATACTCTGGAGGAAGGAGAAGCTTACCTCAAACAATGTAAAATGTTTCATAAATGAAGAGCCCCACTTCACTACATATTTAAGAAGGATCCAGACCTTGATTAAACAACAGTTATAATATACCCCAGAATGGAGGCCATGCCCATCTCCCCCTCTGAATCAACTTTATAAATAAGCCCAGAACAAACCATCCCACAATTTCCTTTTTAGGAGGTACTGGCCTAATAAAATAAAAGAAACTGTTCTACCTTCTCTTCTATTCTCAAAGCATAAACTGTTCCTCATCATTAATAAGAAGCTAATTTCAGGGCACCTGGGTTGCTACGTCTGTTAAGCATCCAACTCCTGATCTCAGCTTAGGTCATAATCTCAGGCTTGTAGGATCAAGCCCTCTGCTGGGCTCTCTGCTCAGCAGGGATTCTGTTTGCCCCTCTCCCTCTGCTCTTTTCCCTGCTCTCTCTCTCTCTTAAATAAATACATAAATAAATAAGAGGCTAATTTAAAGAATCAGTAAATGAATAATAACATTAACCAGGAGGGTTAACTAAGAAGAAAGGCCTTGTAAGGCCTGGGGGTCTCCTGGCACTCTTGCTACTTGTGTACCTTCTAAAGGCTGGAGGAGGCCACGAAGTTCATACAAGTGCTTGGCTCTCAGGAATTGGCTGGATGCTAGATTTTTTGGAGAAAGAAGGAAGGGAATGACAGGAAAATGGACAGAAGCTTCATTAACCATAAACTGAGGGCATCAGTAAATCTTATTAGTCTACGAGAGAATCACACAGAGGAGACCGAGCAGAGAGGCATTATGGGATGGTGGCTAAGGCGGCTGGGCTCACAGACTAGCTCTGCCAGTTTCCAACCTGGGTGAAGATGTACTCTCCAAGCCTTAGTCTACTCAGCTATAAAATGGGTAACGATACCATCACCGACCCACATTGCTGTGCCATAGAGAGAACTAGGGTCAGTCATGTGAAGGGCTTCCTGGTGCAGGGTCTGGTACACAGGAGGTATCAGGAGCTGCTGGCTACTATCATCGTTGTTGTATTGTTATCTGAAGCTGCCAACCTAGCAGGAATACTCTAACGGCCGCTGCAGTGTGAGATTCACACATTGGCAGCCTCTCCCGGCAGTGATCTCTCCCCAGGGCGGACCTGTCAGCTACACACACTCCCTGAACCTGGTTCTTTAGAGCCCAGGGAGTTGAATCACCAGTTTCCTGCACAATCTGTCTGCCAAACTGGCTCTCTTGATTTCTCTCTTTGGGTGGACATTCTACAGACCAAAAGTGGAGCAGATTCTGCACGGGGGCCCTGCACACGAACACTTCCTGTGCGAAGAACAGGTCATTCAAGGGCAGTGCAAGAGCATGGGGATAAAGTCCCTCAAGTTCTAGAATCCACTCAAACGGGACATGTTGGAGCAACCACAAGTCAATTTTATGTAGCTCTGCTCTCCCGAAGTCACGACATCAGTAAGCCACCAATCAGGAGGCCCAGAGAAATCCAGTTTCTCCCGCTGGATGGACTGCTGTCTGTACACTCTCATTCCATTTCCTTTTCCTAAGAGGCCATGGGGGTTACTGGAAAGCTGTTGGCCTCCCTGTAAGTGGGTCAGAAGTCTCTGTGCTGACATACTTACTTCCCGAGTGCGGCTCCTCACGCACTTCCAACAGGTCACCGTCCGGCCCATCCACAGTCTTGCTCACCGCATGTGGAGACAATTCTGCACTGTCCCCTTCTCCAGAGGGCAAGCTGGGTTGCTCGGCAGTGGGCGTCTCCCCTCCGGGGCCCTGGCCTGGGTCCTGGCCGCTGTCTGTCCCCGCCAGAGCCCTGGGGTTCTCGTCCTCCCCGCACTTGCCCGGCTCCTTTTCCACAGCTCTGGTGTCCGCTGGGGGTCTGCTGCCTGCTGACTTCGAGGGGCAACCGTACTGAGGTATGACACCGACAAATTTCAGGCCCTGACTTGCAGCCTCCTGGACCTGTGAGGCAAACACATAAAGGGGACCGTGTGAATGGGATGTTCTCTGGGGTGGGGGGAGGCAGGTGCAACATCCAAAACACCTCACTGAAGGCATCCGTGGCTGTTTTAGTCTCTGACTTGAAATGCCAAGGTGGCAGACCCTCCATGTCCCCTCTAGGCAGCGGCCGCACCCTAGGCCTGGCCCTGCTCAGGCAGACAGCGAGGGGCTTGCTCTTTTTAACTACAAAGCATGTGGCTAGACAGGGCTGAGATTCCCTCTCTTTGAAATACTGCATTGATCCCTGATTGGTTGTTGTTGTTGTTTTTTTTTTCTAAGAGGCTGCAAGAAGGTTCTAAAGGATGAGTTGGAACAAAGAATTTGAAAGAGGAAGTTCATTTTGGTAAGAGCTTATTTTTTTCATTACTATTTTTTTTTTTCTGATGAATCACCTACTTCCTGCCAGTCAGGCTACTGTATAATCCAGTAGGTCTATATAGCCATATACTAACTCTACCAGATGACATTTTATGACCCAGAGAACTTCCTCTTTTAAACAATGGTTTTGGCAGAGAAGGGCGGAGGTGGGGAAAATCACCACCGTGTCAAAGCTGGTGTGCATGTTCCCCACAGTGGGGAAATCTGATGGACACCTGCTCCGTGGTATTCTCCACCTCAGCCAAAGGCACCCAAAAACCAACCAAAAAAGCAAACCGCAGGTGTTGCTTGGGCAGACTCCTGACTCTCTAAGCCACGGAGCACACTGTCTAGTCTCGATCACAAGTAACCTGCTTCTCACTCCCTGAGCCCCTGAGATGGGGGGCTAACGGCCACGCAGAGTACCGAGACACTTTAACTCTTCTCTCCCTGACAAATACCCCCTGGCAACTGAATTTAATAGTCACAAGGGAAAGAAAAATGGAAAAGGATAGCTTAATAAAAATCAAGCAAGAGCCATCCAGAACTTGGAAATGGGCTTTAGGGGGCTTTCTGGGCAAGGATGCTCAGGTCACTTTACAGCTAAATCAGGAAGTGAGGACCTCAAAGTTGTGTAAGTCTTAGTCACCAACCCCTGCATGGATGACCTCAGAAAATCTTGAGGCTTCTGCAGTGATCATCCACAGTCATTTGAGAATTCATAAGAAACACCAGCATGAAGCTACTCTCTCTAAGAGACAAGCAAGCCATGGCAAACTTCCTTGCATGAACCACCCTAACTTTAAGCCGAAGGTCATTTTAGTTCAACACTGCACATTCTGGAAGGCAATCCACAGCAGATACAAATGTATAGTCCAGTCTTTCAATAAAACCTAGCATGTGCTAGAAATAACAACAATGGTAGGAATTACTATCTAGACCTACTGTGTCCCAGGCACTGCACTAAGCATTTTCCACAAATTGTTGTTTAATCCTTCAAGGACTATTACAAAAAAGAAACTTTCCATTCCAAAAATTCACTTTTTTTGCCCATTAATCTGTGATACCCACCTACTTTTAGCTCTTGGAAAGCTTCTTACAGAAGACACAGGTAACAAAAATTTTCAAAAGAAAAGAGGGAGAGATAATTACTGTCCAAGAACCTTAGGTTAAGCTAAGTGCCTAGGAAGGCTAGCTCTGAGCTTCCTGGCAACACGGATAAAGCAATGGATCTTATAAATCTCAGATGAAATGAGGAAACGTGCCAGGTCCATAGACAGAAGCACGATTCGCAGGTGAGGAACAGAGAACTTTGGTGTAGGACTCGTATAGCGCCATGGAGTAAAATGTGTCTTCCTCAGTTTTACAGAAAACGAAGAGACATTTTTCTTATATCACCCACATACTGTTAACCCTTGCGAGCCGGTGAGGACAGGAGGCTACAGCACAGGGGCAGGGCTAAAGCAATGTGATTTAGGTGGCTGTGGACAGCTGCATGAGGGCATGTGTCAAAGCTGGGGGGTCTGGCCACGTTCACGATGACTCTTCCCATTCCCACTGCGGTGGACCGAGGTGGCTTTTTTCTGATCTTACATTTTCTTACAAATGATCTTACGTTTTCTAAATCTGTGAAATATTTCACACATGACTTGCCTATGCTTCTTCAGAAGGGGTTTTTTACAGTTTTGAACATGTGATGCCAATTCTCAAGGCACTAAACCTGTAGTAAAAGTAAGTGAAACCTAACAGCCACAAATTGTCACATGTGAGAAAATACTATTAATAATTTCCAGATGTAGCTCCCAGATGTGAGCTATCTCCCCACAAGCCGTAGACCTGTTTTAGCTTCCAGGCCCCTACACTCCAGTGTGGCTCTCTCCTTCATCAACTGCAAACCTGAGCCTCTCGGTTTGGTGCGGTGCGGCAGGAACAGGGACATTGTGGGCACCTGGCCCACTCACACCCAGCCCCGGCTATGGCTGTCTCACCCACACACAAGCCAACTCTGACCGCTCAAGCATTTTTAAAAGCTGGTTCCACTGAGGGCTTGACCATAGGCCAGTCTCAACCTGAGTCATGGGGTTTGAAGGCAAAAAAGGCCTAGGTAGAAGCTCCAGGTGTGAGATTCTAGAACCAGAGTATGTTACATAACTTTCCAGGCCTCAGTTTTCTCACCCATAAAATGGGAGAGGGGGGAGGGGGAGTCATACTTCTCTTGCAGTTTCTCTGAAGATGGCAGATGTGGAAGAAGAGGCACAGAGAAAGTACTCCTCCTAACCGTCACTGTTGCTGTGCCTTTACTCCTTATCGGTCCCAGGCTTCTGTGATCCTGCCGAGACCGCTGACAGTCATCTGGAGTAAGGACATGAGGACTCTGGACATAGGGCATTATCCCATTCCTCCCCTTCCTTACTGGGACTTGAAATTGGAGAGGCTTTGCATTAATCAGACATGTGCCCTTCTTCCACAACTAACTGGACAACCATCTTCCTTGGGGCTACTGCACCTCAAACTTATCCTCTATGCCAGGGGTTCCTCAAGTGGGGTCCCCTATTAGTAGCATCAGCATCCTGGGAACTTATTAAAAATATAAATTCTGAGACCTCACTGACCCACAAACCCTGAATCAAAACTTCCTGCTGATTTGGTCCCCAAATAGGTTTTGCCTGGCACCTCGTATTTCTGGATCATGATAGAATCATGACAAGAAGGTAGGACCAGAGACTTGTGTTTTAGCAAAGCTGCCAATGATTCTGGTGTACCCCAAATTTGAGAATCACTTTTCTAGAATATATACATCACACAGGCAGAGTTTTGTGTATAGTTTTATCCCTGGTGCTAGAATTATGTCTGACATAGAGTAAGTACTATGCAATGAATGAATGAATACAATAATGAGTGACTATGTATGATTCCACTCCCAGAATGAGCTCCTCGAAGGTGGGGATGGAGACTGATGAATTTTTCAGCTCTCAAATTCAACATACTGTATTAAGTTCCTACGCTGGCCCAGACTAACACTGACCTTAGTTGCTAGGAGTACAAAATAGGTATCCCAACTCTCAAGAAGATTCAGTCAATAACTGTAAACTGACTTTAAAAACAATTATACCAACATGGCACAACGATGCTTATTTTATAATGTTATATTTAAAAAAATCAAGATTCTAAACGTTATAGACACAGTATTATGGCAGCTATGTAGTATTTCTATTAGTGTGTAATATTTCAAACTTTATCTAATGAGTATGCATATTACTTTTATAATTGAAGAAGTAAATATTCCAGAAATTTCTCATAGAGAATGATGAATATAGTAATGGATGTAAAGGCATATAAATGACAGTGATTATTTCTACCTGAAGGGGAGGCTGAAAAGCTTCTGATGGGTTAGGGCTGAAATAATGTAGTATAATAGGAAGAGAGAGGTGAGGAGTGTGAGGGAATTGGAGTGTGTATGCCTCACTTTACACATTCAAATTCAAAAATTTTCCCCCAAAATATTGTGCTAGCAAAACCTACTTAGGGACCAAATCTACAGGAGATTTTGAAGGATGAATAGGAGTTTGCCAGAGAGGTGAAAGAAAGGGAGAATGGCAATGCAGGTAAAGAGAATGAAGGCTCATCATGGGCAAAACTAGACGGTATGCAATAGCCTGATATATTGAAGTAACCTCTATACATGAATGTTTCTGGATCATGACAGGAGTAGCCAGGAGTGGGGGGAGGGAGACTGGAAATCAGAAGGGCCATGTCATGGGTGTTGTTGAATGCCATGGCAACAGATGCTGTGACTTTACCCTGCAGGCCAGCATATGCTCCAACTTTCCCACTGCAGTAACTCCAAGAGCAGAGAATGGAGGTCTGAGGGCAAAGCACAAGATTTCTTTGAATGTTCATCTTTAATCTTAAACACTAATGAGAATTTTGTATCTTGCACCATAGTACTGTATAGTATCAAAACTTTTAAAAAGATGCCGAAGTTAAATGCGTCCCTCCCATGTCCACCCCAAGCCTTCTAAAGAAACTCATGTCTCAGGAATATGAAACATCTTTGTGCATAAATCTTTGCAGCTCTGCTTCCCTCCTTTGGGTGGATTCCTGGAAGAGGATATTAACTTCTGAAAGGCTTGACACAGGCTGCCAAATTGTTTACCAGAGGGGGGAGCAGTCCTTTTTAACCAGAGGACCCGCATTTAGATTTTATAAAGATCAATTTTTGGCTAGACCCTAAGGGCTTTGACTCTACTAACTCTAGGTACAGCATGTTCTCTTCTTCTCTCTTAAAGCCATTTGACTATGTTTGTTAAACGGATCCCTGTTTGTTCCTCATCCACTCCCTTATTCATTTGTTCATTCACAGCCTTTAATGAGCAATCTCCTGCGCGCACTAATGGCGGGTACCATTTGTCGGGGTTCACCCTCAGCCACCCGGTCTCCTCACTCCATACCCCCTGTGGTGACCTTCTCTACTCACTTGGGTTAATTATTTCCAAATTCGGACTCCCCAGCTGTGACTTTCCTCTGGAGTTCACACCAACATGGCCGATGATCACAGCTGCTGGGCCCACCTCCACCGCCATCTCTCAAACCGGAGCCACTGGTGTCTTCCTTAGCAGTTGCCTTTCCCCAACCCTTTGTTATCTGCTCACCAAGGCCTGCCAGATTTATCCCCCAGTGTTCCTGGAATCCCTCCTCCATTCGCCATACATCTAAAATCAGTTTATTTCAGGTCTCATTCTCTGCTGCTGGGCACCATCATTCCTCCAAGCCACACCAGGTCCTCATGAGTGTGGAGTCAAATCAATATGGGAGATCAAATCACAAGGTGATGTACCTAAAAATTTCTCTAATGACTGTGATTATTAAAACAGTAACTGTCGGGGCGCCTGGGTGGCTCAGTTGGTTAAGCGACTGCCTTCGGCTCAGGTCATGATCCTGGAGACCCGGGATCGAGCCCCACATCGGGCTCCCTGCTCGGCGGGAAGCCTGCTTCTCCCTCTCTCACTCCCCCTGCTTGTGTTCCCTCTCTAGCTATGTTTCCCTCTGTCAAATAAATAAAATCTTAAAAAAAAAAAACAACAAAAAAAACAGTAACTGTCAACATTGTACAACACTTACACAAAGAACATTGACATGTGTGATCTTAGGCTCCAATATAATAACATGCATGATCTTGGACCCTGAATAATACCTTACAGAAGAGGATATGGGCTCTAGGACAGTTCTGTGACTGGCTGAAATACCCAGGGCTAATCACAGGTGAAGTCTAGATTCAATACTCAGTATCCTAAATCCAACCCAATGCTCCCTCAGTGGCACCACTCTTTCTACTGCATGTAGTCTAGGCTGTGCCAAGATGCTCAGTTTGATACCAGTTTAAACTGAAATATACCAGTACCCGTCTTCTTCTTTCTGTTGCATTTAAGAACCCCACCCAACTTACAGGAGTAACACTGCTGGTTTAGGCAGCAAAAATGAAATAAGACTACTTTCAATCGATCCAAGACTTCATTCAACTGCTCTTAATGAGTAACCACAAATTTGATAGTAACTCTTTCCCCAACCTAAAATCAGAGATTATGCTGTGAAAAAAATCTATAAATTTAAAAAATTTTAAAAATAAATTAAAAAATTTCTTTCTATGAAAAGCCTCAACTCATT
>PITA01005035.1:0-115707 GCA_004023965.1 Spilogale gracilis | reverse complement strand
TATCTTTGGGGTAAATGCCCAGTAGTGCAATTGCAGGGTCATAGGGTAGCTCTATCTTTAAATTTTTAAGGAATCTCCACACTGTTTTCCAAAGCGGCTGCACCAGTTTACATTCCCACCAACAGTGTAAGAGGGTTCCCCTTTCTCTGCAGCCTCTCCAACACTTGTTGTTTTCTGTCTTGTTAATTTTGGCCATTCTGACTGGTGTAAGGTGGTATCTTAGAGTGGTTTTGATTTGAATTTCCCTGATAGCTAGTGACGCTAAGCATTTTTTCATGTGTCTGTTGGCCGTTTGTATATCTTCTACAGAGAAGTGCCTCTTCATGTCTCTTGCCCATTTTTGATGTGTTCATCTTCTTTTTGGGTGTTGAGTTTGAGTAGTTCTTTATAGATCTTGGATACCAGCCCTTTGTCTGTAGTGTCATTTGCAAATATCTTCTCCCATTCTGTGGGTTGCCTCTAAGGCAGATTCTTAACTGACTGAGCCACTCTCCTACACTTTCTAATGATCACACTCCAAAATAGTGGTTTTTGGGAATACAGGAACTAGGAACGGCTATTTACATTACATTTCCCAAAACCTGAGTGACCATGCTTCCCAGCTAGACTACAGCAGTCCTCAATCCAACCAAATTATTAGTAGCACTACCTTTCATTTTCAGATGTGCGTTGTTAGATGACCCAGTACAGGATCCAAGCACACAGGTATTGGAAAAAATGAAATTTGGACATGGTAAAAAGAGAGAGGGCAACTCTTAAATTTCATTTACTTTTTTAAAAAGTTTTTATTTAAATTCCAGTCAGGTAACATACAGCGTGATACTAGTTTCAGGTATAGAATTTAGTGGTTCATCACTTCTATACATCACTCTGTGTTCATCATGACAAGTGCACTCCTTAATCCCCATCACCTATTTAATCCAGCCCCTACCCCTCTCCCCTCTGGTGACCAGCAGTTTGTTCTCTATAAGAACTATGTAGAGTCTTGCATACTGTTGTCCAAATAGATAAGCAAATCTTATGCATAGCACTTTATATTATAAATAATTGCTGGTTACCTAATCTTCACCCCCTGACAGAGAAGATGTTTGAGTTTAGAGTGACTTTTCTGAACTCTTGCTCCCTATTACATTCCCCAAAGATTGGCACAGTAGCCGCCCAGTATAAGTTTCTTAAATAATGTTCATCACATAAATAATGGATGGAAGCATGAATGTGATCCTAAGGAGTGCTAATTTAAAACTGGATTTACATGTGATTGTCCTCATAAGTAGACATGCCTAGATCTCACAGGCTATGATGAATGGAGTTTGTTGTGAAGAATTCAACAAATAGTAAGTGGGGTTTTGGTTAGTTAATATTATATCTTTTATATGAACTTTCTGCTTCTAATTGTGAGATATAAGGCATTTTCTCTACCGTATATTTTTAAAACAGCTATAGCCTTCTATTTTCCACCACTTCCTCCTCCCCGTCTTTATGAGAAATTAATGTGTTCAGCTTTGGTAACCAACATTTCCTAAACTTCTTTAATCAAATGGTATCAACACTTCATGGGACTAATAGAAAATCCAATACCTAGTTGATTTCTATGTATCATTTTGGAATCCTGGTATCAAGAAAATCCTGGGTAATGAAAATAAGTGATAAAAAATATTAATCTTGCTATTTTAAGACTTTATTCAATGAATCAGAGATAATTGAAGAACTTTATTCCTAGTCCTGCACAAAAACTAAACTAGTAACTCGGATTAATGTATTGGTGTATTCTAGAGTGTTAGAATATGGTATATTAATACATTTGGAGGTATATGTTATTTCTAACTAAAGATTTTAAACATGAGTTTTTAGAAAATGAAATTCTTTTGATGAAATCCTGAAGTATCTATCCCTAAAGTCTTTAGAAGCTGTAAAATGGAGTGAATCTATGGTGTATTTTCCCTTGAAATTGCACAACTTCCTCCCAAGTCTCTCTTCTTTCTGCTTACCTGGCTTTGGTTTCTCTTCTTTGTTATTGAGGGACTCTTCGTTGATATTTCAGAATAAATTGGAGGGGGAAATATGAACATTCTCAAATTTCTACATACTTGGACATTCTAATTTTAAAACTATGTAAGCCCCCCTCCTTTCAAGGGGACCTAACATTATTTCTTCATTTAAAAGTAGAACATGCTTTTTCAAAAAAAATAGACGCTTTTTTGTTTTTATTAAAAGCTGTCCTTGACCTACCGATAATATGTTGCAAATAAATGACTTTAGAAAAAGAATTTTCTTCCTTTCGGTGCTGTTACCGTGCGTCATTGCTCGGAGAAGTACGTGTAATCAAGCACAGACACTCACAGGTGCTCCTGTTTTATGTGGTTAAGAACTTCTTCAAACTTGAACACCTAAGGAAGATGGGTGACTGATAACAGAGCAGAAGGTGTTTATTTCAGCTCCTGTTTACAATTCGTGATTGTTTTTCATTACTTTAATCACAATTCTTTTCATCATGGTATCATGATTAACTTTGACTTAATTCATAAAATGGAGGATACATCTACTTATAGGGGAGGAAAGAGAAGAAAATTAATTTTCTGTTGAGCATCTACCATGTGCCAGGCCTCCTTGCCAGGTCACCGTCCATACATTAGGCTATCGAGGAGCTTCTAACCAGTAAAACTCCAGAGTTCATGTCTGTACAGCAAAGGCAGAAAAAACATGAACACCTTATATATAAAATTAAGCATCTCAAATCTAATTCAGCTAAAGAAACCACCTATTAAGTTTATTTTCTCACAAAGAAGGCTTACATAGTTTTAAAATTAGAATGTCCAAGTCTGTTTCTTCATCCCAGTATAGTTTTCACAGATGGCTTTTGATGTTATCAGTGTAAATCTGTCTCAAACTATTAATTTAGTTTTAAATATCAAATCACCTAATACTCTACTACCATATTTATCCTTTAGAATCATTTTATTTTAAAACACCATTGAACTTTGTATTTAAATAGCCATAATTGAATTTTTTCCCCAATGTAATTACAGCAGATGTATTTTTACAATCTATTAAAGTAATTCCCAATTACTTTCCCTTTGATTGGAATTATACTTCTTGTTTGGAATGAGAATGTGTGCATAAATAGGTTCATTTCCATTTATAACTAGAGTAAGCAAAGTTTCATTCCATAATCCTAATGAAATGTAGAATGCTTAGTGAGTAAGAATAAGTTCTGAAAGTCTGAGTTCAATAACTTTGGTGTTAGAAGTGAAATTTATATATCATCTTTGTCTTGGACCTGTTTTACAGATGGTAAAACAGAGCCAGAGTGGTAAAATGGATTGAATGAAAAGAGTTCATAGGTTAGTGATGTTTCAGAAGTGAAATATCAATTAAAATAATGAATCTGATTATTTTTGCTTTTGATCTATTAAGGGAAATTTTTTAAAAACTAGAGGAAAAAAGAAAAGTGAAAGTTAAAATTATTTTTATCTTAACTAGTTAGCTCATCATTTTGAAGTGCTAATTTAGGCAACTAGATAATATGAATAGTTGCATGAGCCTATTCTTTCGCCTAGTGATGAATCTGGAGTTCACTTCAAGGAGACTTGTGCAGAAATCTAACCTTTGGTGATATTACTTGAGAAAGATGTATTTCTCCCTACTTTCTTGCATGAGCAGAATGATTCTTTAGCTGTGCAGTGCTTTTTGGGGACGAGGAGCACCAAGAAGAGCCAAACATTCACTTATATGGTTATTTTCCTAGTTGTACTGGGCTCAAGAAGCCACGTAACTTGCTTGAGATCACACACGTTTCTTTGGCCTAGAAAATTGATTTTTCTACCTTCCAGCCTAATACTATTTTCAGTAAGAAATAATGAGAATAGCAGCTTATATTTATTGAATGTTTGCTATATGTTAACCAGTAGCCAATCATTTCACAGGAAATCTAATCTTCACAACTGTTTTATTCTCAGTTTATTGGAAATTGAGGCACAGAGGAGTTTGTACAACGACCTTCAGAAGCTTCAGTCATCCTTTTCTTGCCATGGTGTTTTAGACTGCAAACAAGCTTCTTATTCCCAAGATAAGCCAATGCTGATTTGCAGCTTTATCTTGGGTATAGAAAATGAAGTGAGACAGGACGCCTCGGTGGCTCAGTGGGTTAAGCATCTGCTTTCATCTCGGGTCATGATCACAGGGTCCTGGGATCAAGCTCTGCATCGGGCTTCCTGCTCAGCGAGGAGCCTGCTTCTCCATCTGCCTGCCACTCCCCCTGCTTGTTCTCTCTCTCGCTGACAAAAAAAAATAGTCTATTAAAAAAAAAAAAAAAAACGAAAATGGAGTGAATTATGACTGGTCCAAAATCTCTGTGTGCTCATAGACTTGACTAGGGTCTAGGATTTGTAATAAGTAAATTTAAATATTATTTTGTAAAGACATTTTACTAAAGACAGTTTTTAATTTGTTGGCACTTCTTGAAACAGGAACTTCCAGAGAGTCAATGCAAAGCATCCCACATTATCTACAAATAAATGAAGTACTATTAATCAACGATCAAGAATATCTCCCATGCCATATAATGGATCAGCATTGGAAGTTCTATGTGGAATGTGAAGAGCTAACATTCTAAAGCCTTGTTTTTGTAATAATTTAGTATACATGTGTTCATGTTATTAACCCACATTCATATTTTATCTTACATGGGCTGGAGGGCCCATTTAACATACTTCATGAGTTGCTACTTAAAATGTGTGCTTACTATTGTAAGAAAAAAATACAATTCGTGCTCATGCTTTCTCTCTCTCAAATGAATAAATTCTTTTTTTAAAAAAAAATAAAAGTCCTGGGATGTCTGGGTGGCTCAGTCACTAAGCAGCTGCCTTCAGCTCAGGTCATGATCCCGGAGTCCTGGGATCAAGCCCTGCATCGGGCTCCCTGCTCGGCGGGAAGCCTGCTTCTCCCTCTTCCACTCCCCCTGCTTGTGTTCCCTCTCTCGCTGTCTCTCTGTCAAAAAATAAATAAAATCTTTTAAAAAATAAATAAAGGTCCTGATAAATAAAAAAATGTGCCTTTGAATGTGTGTATAATATGTATATAGCCATATAAATATGCATGTATTTTTATCATGTATCCTATATATACTTGATGAGTCATGAAATATGTACTTGTATATATGAATATGTGGGGGGGGGTGGGGGTATGTTGAATAAAAGGTCTGGAATGCCACCAAGAAAGCCATTTGCTATGTCTGCCCCTAAGGCAGTTGGACTGGGAGGTGTGGAAGGATACTTTAGTAGTGTACTTTCAACTTAAGAAAAACAACACATACTTCTTTTGAAACTTAAAAAATATTTTTGAAGAATAAACTTAAAAGGGTATTTTGCTTAGTTATGTCATATAACTAAGTCATATATTCTAAGATTATAGTATAAGAACTTGAAGATCTAAGTTTATAGTATAAAACTTGAAGATCTGAGTTTTCATGTTAATGATCAAATTTTAATTTCCTATGCCCATTAAAAAAATGTATACACTAGCTAGCATAACACCCAGTGCCCTTCTAGCATGCTGAGTGTTGCCCAAACTAAACAACAAAAGGGTCTACTCCAACCAGGGTCAGAGTCCAGGAAGCTGTGTTACACTATATCATCCCTGATAGAAGACAATATTTTGGATGTTTGCTAGATGTTTTGTCTTTTCTGGGTTGAAACTCTCAAGCTTCTGGCCATATGCCATATAAAGGACCTCCAGTAATAGCTAATAATCCAATCTCCCACCTGGTATTTGTATCCTTTCTATAACTTCTTGAACACCTCTGGGATACTACACCCAACAAGGAAGCCTGTTCCCTTTCAGACAGGTAGTCCTAAGTGTTAGAAAGTTGGAACCTCCATGTCTGAGGCCTCACAATACTATTAGGATAAAAATACTTCTGTTCATGAGTTGAATTATGGCACAGACTTCCCCTAGCCCATTGCTGAGAATGTCCAAGTATATATTTTGTCCTTTTGTCCTTGATTTCACTTTCATTTGGTTCCCTTCCGCTTACCTCCCTGAGTTCAGTCATTTATCAGTGCGTACCTAGACTATCTGCAACAGGAATCCTGCCCCATTTCAACCCAGTTCTTTATAAAACCTATCCACACTGTGCCAAATTATTCTTAAAAATCTCTTTTCCTTCCCTGCTGCTGCAAAAGTAAAATCTAGGCCCAACATTCAAGGCCCACTATTCTCTGGTCCTAACATAACCTTCCAGCTTCATCTCTAGTCATCTCTAACCTTTGACCTAAGAGCAAGTCATCTAACATGTATCCCCTCAAAATTCATATGTTGAAGTCCTAACCCCTCAGACCTTAAAATGTGACTATATTTGGAAATAGGTCCTTTAAAGAGGTGGTCAAGTTAAAATACTTTAGGCCAGTAAGGTAAAGTCCCAATATAATCTATTGTCCTTATATGAAGAAATTTGGACACATAAACGAATACCAGGGATGCACATGCACAAATAAAAGATCATGTGAGGACACCGTGAGAAGGCAGCCATCTGCACACCAAGGACGGAGAGCTCAGAATAAAACCCACACTGTTGACTCCTTGATCTTGGATCTCAATGCTTCTATTGTTTAAGCCACCCAGTTTGTGGTATTCCTTTATGGCACTCCAAGCAAGTGAATACAATCCCTAATCCTCTCATACATTTGCTTACACTACCTAGAAGTTTCCCTCTCCTGTCCATCAATGTGTTCTTTATTCTTTGAGCCCTTTCCTCATATAGGACCTCATGCATTGCTGTCTCAGACCACCCTGATCCAAGCACTTAATATTTATAGCTTGCTATTACTAGTTTTCATAGCTTTTCTCCCTCAAGTAGCTGGGAAACTGAGCAAGATCAGGTTTAGTTTTATATTTTATTTCCTATAAAATAGCTCAATCATACTAGATGCTCAAAAAATATCAACCAGTTAGGATGTTTCAGGCACAATAACAGAAAACCCTACTCAGAATGGCTTAAGCAATAAGGAAAACATATTATTTCCTATTACAAGTCTGGACAAAGAAACTTAAGGGTTGGTTAATTCTTCAACCCAACATTGTCACTGTGGCTTCCATCTTGCTTCCAGCCCCTTTCATGGTGCCCAAGATGGCTCCACTGTTACAGATAGGTGAACATGGAGAAACAGAATCATTAGAAGAAAAGAAATACTTTATTCCAAAGCACATCTTTTCTGGACACCACCATCACCGCTACCACCCCAGCACATTATATCTCATTGACTAGAATTGTACCATCTGCCCATTTGCAAATCAGTCACTGGCCAGGGAAGTGGGGTTAACCTGACTATTTGAGAGGAGTAAGTGTATGCCCATGCACAGGGGAATATTCAGATAATTACAGACTCCATACTCTTGACAGGAAAAAACAAAACAAAATAAAAACAAGAAATGTGGGAGGGGAGGGGTGCAGCTAAGAGCAATGTTTATTGAGCACTTTATATATCCCAGTCATTGTTATAAGTACTTTCAATGTATTATCTCATTTAATCCTCACCATACCATAGGAGATAGGAGATCTCATTTGCATTTTATGAATGAGGAAACAGAGGTATAGGATGAAGTAACTGGACCCAAAGTCACAGAGCTACCAAGTGATTAAGCTGGGATTCAAACCTGTTCATCTGGCTTCAGGACTCATGCTATCAGGCATCATCTATTTCCTTTCTCTCACCCGAAAGTTTCTGCCTTCTAATATATATGTTAAATGTTGAAAGGAGTGTTGACATCATCCCAAGGGCTGATGACCCTTTTGACTCCTTCCACCCACATGCACTAAGGGAGTCAGTGTTTGCTCACTTCGATGAATGACAGGTAGTGTCAGGCCAGACAGATGTAGGTGGAAAATGGAAGGCAGAAGTTTTACTGGATGAGTTGTGATATGAACACGTTGGTATCTGCTCTTGGGCTCTCTCTTTTTAAATCTAGGGTGTCTCACGTATAAAGAATGGGTAAAGCAAATTCATATGAGATGTTGTCCAAATTCAGTTTTCATGGGGAATTATCCTATTGTTTTTAAATGAATACATGTGCCCATACAACCTGAACTTTAAGTCCCTTTAGAGTCTCAGTACTTGGAGGGGTAAAAACACATACCCTCCATGGATCTCTTGGACTCCCTCTCCTATTTCCCCTCAGCTCATTTACATTGAAACCTATTTTACCTATTTTACAGATGGAAACCGGAGGCATGTCATTCTTAAACAGCTTAAAGCCAAGAACGATTGTAAGCTTCTGCTTGAACTTGATCATATGGTTCTTGTGTCCTTAATCCTTTTACCTAATCCTAAATAAGATGAACAGAATTGGAGACCATGTCAGATCAGCTTGTCCCAATCCGAATTCAAGCCCTGAGTACAGGCTGCATGGTCACTTTTAAATTCCTTGGACATATTTGTAACTTCATATTCTTTCATTTGGGCTACTTTGCCAGGGACTTTAAAGTAGGAACAGCAGATGCAAACATTTGAAGCAATACTGTAAATAGTGGTATTTCTAAAAGTAAAATCTGCTAACATTTCTGTTCTTAGATTTTTACAAGACACCTTAACATTCCATGACGTCTGGCAGTTTGGCTGAGATAAGAAGTTGGGTCATGTCCTTTAAAGCCAGAGGCAAGGAAGTGGTAAGGCAAGTTACCCAGCCGGTGTGGGAGCCTTACCAATCACCCAGCATCTGCAGCCCAGTGCAACGTTTCTGTTCTCTGTTCATTTTGCCTACACACTGACTATCATGAAATAATGACACAGAGCAAAACAAAAATTATGTTTCTTTGTGTACAAATGGCCCCAAAAAGAAAAATGCAGGTGCGGATATGGAGGGGTTTAAGAAAGTTTTGATTCTTAGCCAAAGTATGTGTGTGTGTGTGTGTGTGTGTGTGTGTGTGTGTGTGTGTGTGTGTATCTCCAGGATAAATATAAGAGTAGACAGTCATATTTGGAAGAACCCAACTCTATGCCATAAATTATTTTATGTGTAGTCATGCGAGCCCAGAGAGCCCCTAACTCTCACGAATTGTGGATGTCCCTTTCCTTTAGAACCAAGTGGAATGACTTGAGCCCCTCAGTCAACATAAGGGCAGAGTCCACTCCACCCTATTTTATGTCCCTCTATTCCTGTTTCTCTACATTTTCCCAAGAAGGGACTTATGTTCCCCATTCTACTGCATTTCTGTGAAACTCTGCCAGCGCACAGATCAGCTTGGTCCTCAGACATTGCTCTCAGCCAGTAGAGCTCTCACCACCTCCTACATACCTCTGCCTCACACTTCTATCACCTCACCCCAGTTGTCCTTTTCCCAAAGCACCACCCACCCCAGCTCTCCTCTGAAGTCTGGTAAAGGGGAAGGAGTTACAGCACAGCGCAGCACAAAACTTAATGACTGGACATGACCTCTGCCATAGGGAGTTTCTTCTTGATGACATTCTCATCAGAGCCTGTCTTGGTGGAAGCAGTACAAGAGAGTGGACATGAGGGCGGGCGGTGGGTCAGCATCCTGGCTCTACCCCTCCCTACTTACAGAACCTTGTGACCCTCTCTAGGCTTCCTTGTCTATAAATGGGACTAGCAATGTACCTTCCTCCTCAGATGTTTGTGAGGATTAATGAGGTAAGCTGTGTAAAGAAAGCAAGCATCAGCCACTGTGGCTGGCAGAGTAATTGCTCAATAAATGATAGGTCTTGTATTTATGAGGGTTAACTTGCCCAGGCTCCCTTCCCTCCCTAAACCTCTGATAACAACCTTGCTGCATCACAGACACACACACACACACACACACACACACACACACACACACACACACACCACCCCTATACTTATTACTGCAGAATCTTGAGATCAAGGCTGGGAATCAGTAATTTCTTAAGCTCCCCACATGACTTTAATATTGAGTCACACTGAGAACCACAGCTCTACACTCTGTCCAAATCACTCCCTCTCCCCTCTTTCCTGGGCCACCTATCATCTTTCTCTAGGCATTCAAGAGAAACTTGGGATTCTCCTACCTGTCCTACCATTTGGTTATGAGCACAGCATTTTTGCTTTCTATGACTCACCCCAACCACCGAGGCTATGCCTAGGGGGCCCTGGCTTTCTCACCTTCAATATATTATAGTTGTTTTCTGCTCTGGCCACAAAGTATAGGAGATTATATTCAGTTGTCACTTTAGATAACAGTTTTTTACAACAGCAAGAAGTTACTATAGTTCTCCCCAAGTGGGGTTATTGTGTACATTTCTGCACATGTTTCTTCCAGACTAGGAGGTCAAGGATTCCAGCTGTGGGGTATAAGAAGCTGGAAGCAACAGGGGCACAACCTAGTAATATACTTGGAGTACTTATAAAATATTTCTGCAGATCCCTGGGGCTTTTCAGCCTTAGAGATGCGTTAGAATCGCCCAGTGAATGTTCAAACCTGGCGCAAATCCAGGACCCATCCCCAGAGATTCTAATTTCATTGATCTGGATTAGTGCCTGTGCTGTCTGGATTTTTTTCATCTCTCCCAGATGATTCCAGTAAGCAGCCACTGATCTCCGGAACCTGATCTTGTCACTTCACTTTTTTTTTCTCCCAACCACCATCAATCATTGCATTGATCCTGTGTTTCCCCAACTACCCCTTTAAAGGAATCAGCTGGGATGCTTCTTAAGAATACAGATTCCTGGGGCGCCTGGGTGGCTCAGTTGGTTGGGCGACTGCCTTCGGCTCAGGTCGTGATCCCGGAGACCCGGGATCGAGCCCCACATCAGGCTGCCTGCTCGGCGGGAAGCCTGCTTCTCCCTCTCTCACTCCCCCTGCTTGTGTTCCCTCTCTGGCTCTGTTTCTCCCTGTCGAATAAATAAAAACAAACCAAAAAAAAAAAAAAAAAAGAATACAGATTCCTGGGCCCCACTCGAGGCTTCCTGAATCAAAATGTCCCTATAAGTCTCATCAGGCAAACATGAGAAACACTACATTAATTCAGATTGTCTTGGCCCATTTTCAGTTGATTAATATGTACTTTGTTTAAAAAATATTTAATGAGCACCTAATATATGCCCAACATTGTTTTGGGTGCTAGGAATACAACCAAAAAATGAGACAATTCCCTGTCCTTGTGGATACTATGTCTAGGAGCAGAGTAAACAAGTCCCAAACCTAATTTCAGATAATGATCAATGTCATAAAGTCCCTGGAGGAAGATAAAGGTCTAGAAAGTGATATGAAGGTACAGCAGACCATTATTTTAAAAGGGGTGGCAAGCAAAGACCTGGTTTTGAGAAGTTGCATCTAAACAGTCAACTGAGTGATAAGAAATTGCTTAAGAATTTCATTGCAGCCCCACTTACACCATTTTTAATCTTCTGAATTAGATGGGCTTTTCTTCAAGGTCAGGGATTGTCTTCTATATTTTTGTATTCTCCTACAGCAACCAGTGTAGCACTTTGCATAAGCAAGAACTTAGTGAATCACACTAGACTCAAAAGCATTTAGTCCTTAAATATACTTTGAAGACAACCAGCAGAGGATGCAATAAGTTCCCCGTTTACTGCGTTAAAGGAAAAACCAGGAAAACACATTCAATCATCAGATACTCTGCCCAAGGCCAGACTCTCTGCTTGCTTCCAGCTGCTAGCCACAGTTACAGATTATTAGAAAGTCTTTAAAACCTGCCAAGATCTGGTCCTCTGTCCATGACTCTGCACTGATGAGATCAGACACTAAGTTGTGAGTATCAGTTTTTGCCAGCTTATTTTGTGATATAATTTATGGTCTTTTGTACTCAACTTCTCACCCATGTCTCTGTGTGCCTTCAAGTTCCATTCAACCCCTATTTTCCTAAATAGTCAGCTGAGTTTTCCAGAAGGCCATAGTATGCTATTCCATCTCTGAAGGCCAAAAGAGATTCTTAAATACAGTCAAAAATCCTCAGAAATTTTAGGAAAACCAATTCAGATATCTGGGGGAGGTTTATCACAATTCAAATTTGGAATTCACATGCATTCAAGGAAGGCTTTTCATTTCTTGCAGGATTACCATGTTCTGCAAATGCTTTCCTTGGGGCAGGGCAATCGGTACTGAAAGGCTGTCACCCAGGGTGAAAGATCACTGGGGAAGCCCATTTCTGAACAAGGACTATTGAGGCCACAATGTCTCATACCAATTCTACAACTGATTCACTGACTGACTTGGGCAAATTACTTGCCTGCGTTGAGCCCCAGAATCCTTAGTTGTAAGATATGATGTCCTTTACTCTGCTGACACTCAGGATTGTCATGAAGACCAAATGAAATTAATGAAAGGAAAGAGCACTTTTTTCCCCCAAAGATTTTATTTATTTATTTGAGAGAAACACAGGTAGAGAGGGAACACAAACAGGAGGAGTAGGAGAGGGAGAAGCAGGTTTCCCACTGAGCAGGGTGCCCGATGTGGGGCTCAATCCAGGGATTCCAGGATCATGATCTGAGCCAAAGGCTTAATGACTGAGCCACCCAGGCACCCCAGGAAAGAGCACTTTAAAGCATGCTCATTGATGTGGCACTACAACATACTATTATTATAGCCAAAGTAATTCACCATGTACTTATATTCCATACGGTAAGTACTCACAACTGTTCAGTCTCTCACGTCTGCAATAAAATTTCAGAAGTAAGATTCTGCCTGGCACACATACCACCCTTAGGGCTATGCTTTTGATAAGCCCTCCTGATTCATCTTTGCTTTCCTCCAAAGACATGCTTAGAGTACCCTCTGCTTGGAGTAAAGTCCTTTAGTGGTGTCCTCAGTGACTGAGTCCCCTTGGCTAAATTCCTGGGCACGGCTGTCATTTGGCTCCAGTTGGTTGGCTCTTAGCATCTCCTGTCTTGCTGGTTATTTACATTCTGGGTATAGAGACTATGTCTGTAATACGGTGTCTTCCTTTGAGGAGAGGGCCTGTGATTATACCACTTTGCATCCTTAGCTCAAGCATTTTCATTAACAATGATTTTTGGGAATGGTACTGGGTTGAAGAGTGTTCCCCCAAAATTCATGTTCACCCAGAAGTTGTGAACATGATCTTATTTGGAAATAGAGTCTTTGCAGACATAATGGAGTTAAGATGAGGTCATACTGGACTAGGGTGGCCCTATCCCAATGTCTGGTATCCTTAAAGAAGAGAGAAATTCAGACACAGCGGCGACCTAAAGAAAGAAGATGAATTCAGTGATGGAAGCAGAGGTCAGGGAATGCCAGGGAGGGCCAGCAACATCCAAATCTAGGAAGAGGCAGAGAAGGATTCTTCCCTCGAGCTTTCAGAGGGAGTGTGGTCCTGCCAACACCTTAATTTCAGGCTTCTAGCTCCAGGAGAATACATTTCTGTTATTTTAAGCCGCCCAGTCTGTGGTCATTTGTTATGGCAGCCCTGGGAGACTAATCCAGGAATGCTGAGCATGCTAATGAGGGTAGGAGAGGCCTTCGGGGGCCACCATCCAGCCTTGGACAGTTTTGGAAGACCTGGGGCACTGCTTTAAGGGAAGGGAGTCCCTGAAGGCAGTGAATCCAGAGGGCAGGGAAAGAACTGGTATGGTCAGAATACAGAACAATCCAGAACAGTGTTTATGAACTTGATGTTAAAGGCATTTTCAAGGTCCCCTCATAGAAACAGTTTGCTTTATGACAGAAAGGTGGATCTGGGAGTTGGAGACAGGGGAGCCAGTGAATGAAGAGATAGCCACTTACGATATGATATAGTCAAAATAATAGACTCAATCATACGTAAGTGTGGAATTATGTGAGTGTGGATTTCACAGCACCCTTTGCTTGAGATCATCGGAAGCTCCTGTGTGTGGTGTGAGCTGGTGTGAGCTGGTGTGAGCTGGGGCTGATGTGGGCTGGTGGACCACTTGAATTCCAGGATGGAGTCCTCCACTCCCTCCATTGTCCATGACAGCATGGATACTTGGGACAGACCCCCTGGATCTGAGTTTTGGCTATTCCACTTACTGGCAAGTTCCTCCACAATACTTGTTTCCTCTCCTCATCTGTAAAAATCAGAATAGAAATGGCACCTCCCTCCTAACTCTACGAGTCTTGAAAGAGTCTACATAAAATGCTTAGAATGGCACCCGAGATGGAGGATAGAAGCCTCACTTGCTTTTCTCATCATCACCACCATCCTGCACGCATGCGGGACACCAGAAGGGTACATTACCTAACCTTAATGACTCTTTCAGGAAAGGTGTGTCCCACTGGGGAAAAGGAGGCAAAGCGGGCTGTTTACTTGAAAATGTCTGCTTGAAAATACTTGCTCCCCTGGTGCAGAGAATTTTTTAAAAGGCAGAGTAGTCTCCCAGTTTCTACTACTGTGGGCAGAGTCTAGATGCTGGGAGTAAAGCCAATGGCATCCTATGCAGTGCTCCTGTTTTGGGATTCATAGGGTGTCAGGGCCTGGTCCTGTCTGAGTCCCTACCAACCAGCGGGGCAAATAGCAGACCCTTAGTCAACACAGACGGAGAAGAGGAAGGAAGGAACAAACTAGCTGTGATTGACTTGCCTCCTGCCCCTCCTATTTTGTAAGGTAGGCCTCGTGATCCTCTGGCTCTGAAAGGAATAGCAGTGCTGCAGGAGACTTCTGGAAATATGGCAATTGCCAGCACTATTAGTAAAGCATCTGAAACAGGAAAATGGAAGAGACTCCATTTTTAGAAGGGCTCCATCTCTGCTGTTTTCCTGCTAGGTCCCATTTATTCATGTTCTATTTTTTGCATCTGAATAAACCAGAGAAGTATGTTCCCACTCCAAGGGTGAAACGAGAAAGTTAATCATTCTCTGAGTTTTGCAGGAGGCCCTCAAACACCTGATAACATCTAGCCAGATCCCAAATGCTTTAGCTTTGAACAAGCCTGGGCTGACGCTAGCATCACCACCCCCTACCTTCCATGACTTATAAAATAACATCTATTAAGCACCTGTCACTCACCTTCGATTGGACCATACACTGGATTACGAAAGGAACAGGTACCCTGAACCCCTTTCCAATAGAAATCCTTAACCCCAAGCAACCACTAGATTCATTGGTCTTTTGGAGTCTCCCAGGAACACTCTCTGCTATTCTCTGTCACTCATGCTATTCAATAAGCTCTCTTTGCTTCCTTCTGGCAAGCATTTGATTTCCATCTTGCCCGAGGAACTCCCTCTTGGCCGATGCTGTGGAACCCCCAGTCTGGTTCCTCAGACTAGTCTGCCTGCATCACGTCCACATCACAAGATTGGTATATTTCAATACCGCCCAGTTGGTTAAGTGCGTCTGTGCTTGCTTTCAATTATTTGGTGAGCAGGCTTGGCACCGGATCTTGCGCCCTCAAGGCTGCCGCCCTCACCCCCGCTTCAGGGTAAGGAGGAAGCCTTAGTGTCTATTTGGCATGTAGGCACTGATTGAAAAACAACTTTGTACCCTATTTATTTGCCATAAAGCTCCACCTTCCCACGCTGTTCCTAAATATTTCTCCAAGCTGCGTGGGACACTGTCCCGGTCTTGCCAATGAGAGCCAGGCGATTCCTGCAGGGCCAGAGCCTCACGGAGCACAGCCTTGGGGAAAAGCAGAGTCGCAGAGGTAAGTCTGCTTTGTCACCGCCCTCTGAGCGGCTTTGGTCAAGTCTCTCGGCCCTCCAGACGTAGAATCTTGTGCGTTTCCTGCGGGGAGGAAACCGAACCTGCATGACACTCTGGGCACCGCGGAGAGCCGCGCTGTTCGGCCGGGGTGCAGAGCGCCGCGCGCGCCTCGGAACTTTGTCCTAAACGTGGAGCGGGGAGCGGGGACCCCTGAGTGCAGGGGCGGGGAGCTCCCGCTGCAGGAGCGCAGCGACGGCGCTCCTCCTTTCTCCACGTCACGGGGGCCGCTCGGCGCTCTCCCACCCCCGGCCGAGGGAAAGCAACTCCCTAGCAGGGCGCGCCGCCGAGTTGGCGAAAGGGGAGGAGGCGGGAGCGAGCCGCCGCGGTCACAGAGGGGCCGGGATCCCGGAGCGCAGCTCGCGGCCCCCGCCCGGGTGGCCTCTGCAGCCACTGGGACCCCGCGTTCGGGGCTCCCCTGATCCCTTTCGTAAGTCGACTTGGCCACGCAGGCCAGTGAGGAACGCTCGGGGCCGGGGTGCAGAGCTGTCCCGCGGTGGCGGGTGCGGGGCTTCGATCCCAGCCGCGGGGTAGCCGGGACCCTCTCCCCCTCGAGACTTCCACTTTCCCGCTGGGTAAAACTTGGGCGCCGCGTTGCTCTCCGGGGTGAGGGCTGGGGCGTCGGCCCCGTGGTGCCGCATCGGAATCCCGAGCTGAGCCCCCGCTTGGCTGCACGCCTGCGGGTGCCGGGAGGAAGGGCGCCGGCCCCAGGCGGCCGCAGATGGAGCGGGGTCTTCTGTGGGCGACCCCGCCGCTCGCCAAGCGGACGCTGCAACTTCGGGAACCCGCGCGGCGGCTGGGAGTCGCGCGGCGTGTGCGCACCAGGGTTTCCCCAGACTCTCCCCGAGCGGTGAGGACGCGGCTCTGGCACGCGCCCTTTCCAGAGGCCGGGGTCCCGCAATCTAGGTCCTCCCGGCCAGAGGGCCAGGAAGAGCCGCTCAGGTGAGGGGCGCCGGGGGGCGGAGTCGCGACGACCGCTTTTCCCGACTAGCCCGCCAGCTTCGCCCCAGCTCCGGGCCTCGCGACGCTGCGGGAGACCCAGGCCGTGGGCGTCCTCGCCCTGGTAGGCGGGAGGCGAGTGGGCGGGAGACGGACGCGGCGCTCAGGAATGGACTGCCCTAGTGGCTTCTCCGTTAGGACTAGGTGCTGAGGGTGGGGAGAGTCTTACCAGTTTGGATCGGAAGCTGTGGGGCGTCCCTCCGAGGGACGAGCTTCTGAGCTTTTTAAGGTCAAGTTTTCCTGCCACAGAGCTGAGCAGGACGTTCCCCCACCCCCCTCCCCCACCCCGCGAGGTGGCAGCGCCTCTCTAGCAGGCTGGGAGCCTCCGGGGATCCGAGGCAAGAGGTCTGGACTCTCAAGTCAGTTTACTATCTTTACTTAGGCTAACAGTGCGAGTGAGCGGGTATTGCTCGTTAAATTTTAGAACTAAGTTCTCTTCTTTGGGTTTCTCTTCTTTGGTTTTCCGGGTCGTTGTAGCCTGGGAAACTTGGGTTTTGCCCCCTTACTGGGCGTGGGAAGAGTTGGTGTTAGCCCTTAGGCCCTTATTCTTTCCTCTTCTTAATATTGGGAATAATATTAAGTATCCATGCAGTTTGGTAGACATAGAAGTCACCCTTTTTGACCTTACATGCATAAAGCATGCCCTTATTATTAAACTACTTATCAGCCTAAGGCATTCTAGAACCTAATTGTCCCTTTTGACAGCTTTTATTGACAGTGTCTTGAGGAAGTAAAATCTTTAAAAATAAGCGAATTATTGCAGAGAACATTTCCTGTGTTGCACTTTCTAAGGATCCAATACTGAGAAATGACCAATTAAGACGCTGTTGGATTATCTTTTTTATTAGCAAAAAAACAATAGCCAAAGAATTTGGTTATGTGGTAGTAAATTTGGAAAACTGATAGAGGAATGGGGGGGTTCCCTCTTGCTTATTACTATACTTGTTCCAAAGTTTACAGTAACTTGCTAAATGCCAGAATAATCACTACAGAGTTAGATAGGGGTAAATGGCATAATTGGAGAATAAGTCAAAGTTGGCACTTGAAGGCATCATTCTAAGTAAGTACTCTCAAGACAGGCAGAAAACAGTTCTCAATCGGCCTTTGGATGAACTCAGACCGTGGTGGGGGGAGGTGGGCAAGCAGAGTTTCTGCTCTCTCATAGGAATCACTGACTCCTGGAGCTGGTTTGGGGAGTATGCGTTGGTGACCTAGGGCTTATCGTGGCACTCCTACCAGAAGTTAAACTGTGTCTGCTTCAAAGAGTTTCCTTCTTAGGCTGGGAAGCAGGAAGAAAACAGCAAGATAGTGAGATTATGTGATACAGGGTTGATCAGTCAACTCATCAGTCCAGATTTTTTGAGCATTTAGTGTGAGTCAGGTGGGTGCTGGGTGCTGTGGGAGCGCAGATGTGCCGGTGTCTGGGATAGAGGCAGGAGGCTTCTCCAGGAGATTTAAGGTGGGCCTGATGAATGGGAGTGGCTTACACCAAGTGCAGGGAGGAGAAGGGGGAAGGGCACATTCTTCCCCCAGGGATCCTTGTGCCCTAAGACAGAGGAGGTCTAGCAGAGAGCTCATGGAATGGAGAGGTCCAGTCTGACATGGAGGGTAGCACGGGTGAGGTAAGATGATGCCACGTCGTAGGGCCATTTTGTGGAACACATCCCTGGACAGTTTCACGCCTGAGAGTATCCTGGTGAGAGTTCCATTCAGAACACCTACGTTGCAGTGTGAGAATAGATCTGAGGTGCCCAGAAGGTATAAAGGGCTGTTCCAAGTTTGTGAGAGGCCTGGGGAGCTAGGCTGAGCCAGGGGCTGCAGGATTACACAAGTTTGTGTAGGAGAGAGCAGGGCGATTCCCTCCAGGTTTGGGTAGATGTTGCTGCCATTTACAAAAGAGGGAATATTAGGCAAGGGGCAGATTTGGGAGGAAAGATAGATCTGGTTGGTTGAGTCTATATGTTGGGGCACTATTTAAAGCCTGGAGTGGATGGGACAAGGGTGCGGGCCTGGAACTGAGCCCTGCATTCATGGGGTAGGGTGAGAGCCAGTGCGAGCGCCTTTATACCACAGCCCTTTATACTCACGTGGGAGTGAGCACTGTGAGTGGCACGGGTTGTGTTGTGGGGCACGTTGTGGGCCGAGGACTGGCGGTGGCCTCCATGGTTAGCTCCTTGGAAGCCGCTCCTGGAGGGAGAGGCAGGACGGGATGGCGGGATGGCTTTTTTAAGATTAGAGAGCCTCACACATATTTATATGTGAATGAGATGGAGCGAGTGGGCAGGAAAGGCTGTCTGGAGTCCTTTTAGGGAAAAACAGTCTGATCGTGCTGGATTGTGATATCAAACTCCTATAACCACCACCACCTTACAGAAACAATATTTTGAAGTGTACATGACTGTGGAATCTGAATTTTTACTTTGTAGGCTAGGCAAACTTCGTGTTTAGGAAAACACGGAGGGCCATATGTCACAGAGCTGCGGCATCATGGCCGAGGGGCCCCCTGGAGCCAGACTGTGGAGGCTTGGGCTCTGGCCGTGCTGCTTCCACACGTGTGGCCGTGTCTGAGCCTCCTGGTCCGGGAAGCGGCACCACACCTGCATCGTGACTCTATGGTACCCCGTACACGGCTGTTGTGAGGAGGGCGTGTGTGTGTCACACATGCAAAGTGTGAACACGCTGCATGCACGTGTGGACACACTCTGCTCCCGTGTGCACTGTGCCAGCCTCTGGGGGTGCTCCATAAACCTTAATGCTGGCGGTTTTATCGTGATGGAATATTGTCCCTTCCATCATTGCCAGATGTAGGATCTGAGAACCAGAGAATTGCAAGAACTTGTACAAAGTCATAGAACCAAACACTGGTGAAGTTAGGTCTTGGATCCCATTTGTCTGACTCACAGGTAGAGGCACGTGCTCCCTGTAGCATGCTAACAAGTGCCAGGTGCTGGGGGCCAGAGAAAATAAATGGTAATAGAAGAACCTGGTCGCTGCTCACCAGACTATTGAGAAGCAAAGCAGGTAATATCAATGTCTAAGCTTACAGACTTTCCCCAAGCAACTTAGAAGTGTATGTTTTGTATTAATTTGCATTGCTTTGCATGTCATTTTATATGCCTTCCATATGCTGGTAATTTTCCTCCTGGGATCCAATGGCTAGAGCTTCAAGTATATAAGATCAAATAAATTTAATCAGGAATTGAATGCAGTTGGTTTGAAACCTAATGGGCCCCTGGGTGCGGTGGGCTCAGTGCGGGCTCTTGGGGGGAAGGACTGGATCAATATTTACTATTTTATTTTACTTTTTTTAAAGATTTTATTTATTTATTTGACAGAAAGAAACACAGCTGGAGAGGGAACACAAGCAGGGGGAGTGAGAGAAGGAGAAGCAGGCTTCCCGCTGAGCAGGGAGCCCAGGTAGGGCTCGATCCCCGATCCCCGGTCTCCAGGATCATGACCTGAGTTGAAAGCAGTCGCTTAACCAACTGAGCCACCCAGGAGCCCCTATATTTATTATTTTAAAAGATGTGGGAATCCAGATACCATTTGATAAAACAGATCACATTTAAATATGTGATGAAGCTTCACCTGCTGAATATAATACACAGTACAGCAGGCATGGAAGAAGACCTGAGGGAGCCTGCCTGCAGTATAAAATGGCAGAAAATGAAGCAGAAACAGGAACAAAAGTTTGCTTTATGAAGCTGAACTAATGAGAGATGCTAAGGGTCAGAAGTAAAGGTGTGGAACTTGTGTTTAGCGATATAAAATGTGGGCTTTTAAAATCAGTAAATTCTCCCTAATTTGGACTTACCAGGGACTGGCCATGGTAACTCAGTAAAATCTCAGAAATACATAATATTTTTTTCTGAATTACATTTTTTTTCTTAGAGCGCTTGCTCTCACAGTGTGGGCCCTGGATCAGCCATATCAGCATCCCCTGGGAACTTCACGTCTACTGAATCGGAACTGCTGGGGATGGGGTCACACAGCCTGTGTTTTAGTATTTGGAGTCAACTTTCATTCCCCTTTAATGTTTACTTCTTCAGCCTTGACATTTCATTTCCCTCTTGTGGGCACTGTTCTGCTTAACTTCTGTCAGTCGGTACTCTTGTGGAGGGTTGTACCAAGACACAAACCCATTCCTTCCCCCCCCCCCCGCCAAAGTCTAGCCTAGTGGAGGGTTCTTTTTTTTTTCAAGATTTTTATTTATTTACTTATTTGACAGAGAGAGAGGACAAGCAGGGGGGAGCGGCGGGCAGAGGGAGAGAAAGAAGCAGGCTACCCCCTGAGCAGGGAGCCCCATGCAGGGTTGGATCCCAGGACCCTGGGATCATGACTTGAGCTGAAGGCAGACCTTTAATGAGTCTGCCTTGGTGAATGAGCCACCAAGGAGTCCCGGAAGATGCTTTCTAAGACCGCTCTGGGCTCTCATGCTCTGCAGCTCTGTGGTTCTTGTGCTGTCCAGGGCCACACTGATTTGGGTTTTGCTTTGCATTTGCTGCCTTCTTAAAAAAAATATTTTGGCAGGCTCATACACAACAAACCGTGGCTCTTCCCAGACATACGGTTCTCCAAACCCTGAACTGTTCTCTGCAAATGCTCCTGTTAAACCCCATTTCTCCATTAGGTATGAGTACAGCTAATCTCTCAGACCTACATGTTCGTCTTTGTATTTATCAGCATTAAATTACATCATACTAGATTCAAGTCCATCCAGATCTGTTTGGATTTTCCTTCTGTCCTCTTTCCTATAAACTTTGTGTCCTCTGCTGATTTGGCTGCCGATGTCCTGGCCAGAGGAATTTATAATACTGTGAGTATCTTTATCACAGGCCTTCCTCACAGTTAATGAGGCTTAAAAAGTTGGCATCTTTTGCAGTCCTCGTAGGGCTGACATCTGAAGAATTGTCATCGGCCCCATCATTGTTTGTGTTTAAATTATAGCTGATGTGAAACATCCCTCACGGCGTTGCTCTGCCAGGACCGTATTCTCTGACTCGGGCCTCAGTGTCCCCACCCACAAGCACCCCCCAACCCAGTACCCTTATGGTCACCTGCCAACACACAGTCACGAACTCCATGTCTGTGACAAGTGTTGCCTTCTCCCTGTTTTGTTTACACCGTCAGCTAAGGTTTGAGGGTTTTTTTGTAGGTAACACAGAGGTAAGTTTCAGCTTATTTATTGTCACATTAAGGTGAATTCAGAAATTTCGAGGTAATCGGAAGCAGTAATTGTGCCTTGTCACTTCTCCCTGCTTCACCCCGTCCCTCACTGCCACCACGAAGCTCTAGACCTCCTGAGTTTTGTGCTAAAGATCACTTTTAGCCAAGAGATTTGGGTTATTTAAAATTTTCTTAATGTTGACTTTTGTTCACATATGATTCTTGGAGATTCTTAAGTACAATTAGGTAATATAATTGCACAAAAAAAGTTTAAGAATGCAAAAAGCAAAACAACCTGATGGCAAGAATGTTTTTAGCCATGGTTGCTAGAGCATGAAAAAGTGCCTGGAATCCTACACTGTTATTCATGACCCTTACCCAGTGCAACTCCAGCCCTCTCCCACCCCACTCCCCCTGCCCTGAAAGACTAGCCTTAAATCAAACTGCAAAAGGCTCAATAAAATCTAAGCCTGCAGTCCTCCTCCTAGATGCTACCAAAAGTCTTTTGATGGGTTGTGCTCTCTTATTGGGCTAAGCAAAGAAAAAAAAAAGTGCCTGGTGGTAAGGGAGCTCTTTGTAACCTCGGGTAAATCTCCAGAAATACTTTGTAGTTCTAGCTTTTTGGTTGCTTTTCTTTCTCCTCCCTGACCCTTTGGAGGAGGGCTTCCTGTCTATTTTCAGAGTTAGACTGCTGACCCGTCTGCTCTTAGGTTGGACCTATTTCTAGAGGTTCTGCAAACCCTGGTGTTTCTCCCGGCCATTCTCCAGATCCAGACAGCCCATGTCAGAGCAGCTCATTCAGACCACAGCAGAAGGTGGCCACTTGTGGCAGGACCAGGAAGAACCAGGCTTAGCATAGCTCCTGGGCCTGCCAAGCTTCCTTTTCTCTTCCTTCTGCTCCTCTGTGTTACTGTGGCATATTTGGAATATTTGCATAGTTGTGTCCTTTCTCCACATCCCTCCACCCCGCCCCACCCCTGGCATTTTACCTGAGTGCAGCAAGGAGGGGCTCCCCCAGCCCAGCCGCTTATTTCTTCCTTTAACCTTCCCAGCAAGCACCCCGCCCTACCCGCAGGAGGGCAGAGTTCCATGTAGCTGGAGATGGGCTGGGAGACCGAAGTGGAGTGACACACAGGTAGACACTAGTTCTGTTGCAACGACTAGATCTTGGGGGAGGGAGGGGAAGAAACACTTTTAGGGAGATTATGGAGATAACGGAGCTGAGGGAAGGGATGCGGAACCAGAGAAAAGATCCTTAAAAGGAGGAACCTACAATCACTGCTGTGCCAAGAAAATCCCTGAGTGCAAGAACCATTCTCCATGCTGGCTGCTGACTTACCTTTTCTGAAATATTATTTTTATACAATAAAATCCAAATGTATCGCAGTGCCTGGGATTTCTTGGGTTATACTGGCAGGTCACCTAGGACCTCACTGTTTACTTGTGTCTGGATTCCTCCAGGCGGGACAGTGTCTGCTCGTATTCAGATTCTAATGCAGTGCCTCCCTGGCATGTGGAAGGCACACAGTCAACGTTTGCTGGGTGGATGGGCCACCAGCTGAAGGGGGATAGGAGCAGGTCATAAGAATGAAGCCATATATAAAACATATGCCCAAAATAAGTGAAAGCAGGGCCATGAATAGGTATTTATATTGCCTTGTCTATAGCAGCATTATTCATAAGGGTCAGAGGACTGAAGCCACACCAGGTGTCCATTGACAAATGCATAATCAGAAGGCAGTATGTAATACAATAGAATATTATTCAGCCTTAAAAGGAAGAAACTTCTGCCACACACTGTGGCATAGATGGGCTTTGAAGACATTATGTTAAGTACAAGAAGGACAAATACTATAATTCCTCTAATACACGGGTCCTGGGACATAAAAAGAGAAAACAGAGGGGCAGTTGCCTAGAGCTGCGGAAAGGGGGAAATGAGAAATTAGTGTTTAATGGGTACCAGGCTTCGGAGGGAAATAAAAATGTCCTGTGGATGGAGGTTGTAATGGTCATACAACATTGTGAATATAGTTAATGGTTCAGGACTTAAAAATGGTTAAAATTTTAACCACGATCCATCCATGTCCATGTACCTCTCCTTCCTTCCTTCCTTCCTTCCTTCCTTCCTTCCTTCCTTCCTTCCTTCCTTCCTTCCATCTGTTCATCCACCCAATACGTCTCTGACATTTATGGCATGGCTCTTCTAGGATAAACTAAGAAGCAGAGACTTTTTCAGCACTAATAATCAAAATGGTAAATTTTATGTTAAGTATATTTAACCACAATAATATAATAGAAGAAAGAATATTTTTATGATCATCAACAAGTCCACAAATATGGAACAATAAAAGAGAAGATATTTTGATAGCAAAGTAGTGAACCACGTAAGACTCGGAACCTGTAATTACAGAGACACAGCAGTGATGCCAGACTTACAGAGATGCTTAAGGCCATGCCACTAAAAATGAATTGCCTGAATCCCAGTTTGAGGCAGGGACTTTTGAAGGCTTTTAATCCTGCACACTCCTGTTTGCCCCAGTGATTCCCACTTTAAAAGGGAGGGAACACTTTTGAAAAAATTCAAGCCTACAGAAAAGTTGTAAGAATATTACAGTGGGCACTGCCTGGTTTCCCCTTGACCAGGAGGATGTGGAAACCTTTGGTGTGGCATCTGAGCCATCCCGCCCAGTGGAGACCTCTGGCCATTGCCTCTCGGAGGTGGTCTCTGGGTGCAGGAGTGCTGCCGGCAGGTTGGGGGTGAAGCCCAGTCCTTGCTTGTAGAACAGCCTATGATCCTCGGTGCTCTTCCTCCAGCTGTTGCTTGTGTAAATGCCTTTGACCTCTTACTGCCATGCCACCCATGTGCCCGGCTTGCTTTTCCTGCCAAAATGCTCAGCACCTGTGCTTAGTCATTCCAATATCCGTGTGAGTTAGCGCCCTAGCCCGCCTTCTCAGGGAAGGAGGCAGAGGACTCTCCTGCTTCTCAGTGAAGTCAGGACTTACATTCAGAACCAGTGGCTTTAAATTCCAAACCAATTAGGTTGTACACAGAGGTGTGAAGCAGGAGGGTGAGAGGCAGCGGCTCAGGTGTGGCAGGGAAGAGAGGAATGGGGTCAGGCAGGTGAGGGAGGGAAGGGGGAGAGGCTCAGCATGATACAACATGGTTCACCCTATGTGATACTGGTATCTTCCTTGATAGATAGCAAGCTTGTTATACAGAAGCTCACCTGAAGGCAGCCTGCCTACAGGGTGACTTTCAGAGGTCATGTTATCCCCCCCCCCCCCCGCTTGTGGCTAGAACCCTGCAAAGTAGAGGTTTGCCGAGAGCTGAGTGGTGCCTACCTGATGCATGGCAAGCATGCTAGTGCCAATATCAGAGTTAATTTGATAAATCAAGGAGTCTACCCTCCTCAGATATTTACTTGAAGTCCCCATCCACCTCTGAGCACACACAGATGAGAAGTTCACATCGCCTGAGACCTAGAATTTCACACTAGACCATCTATAGGATTGTACTGTTATATAGTAGTTGTACCTAGTTGTTGTAACCTAGTTAAATGTCAGCTGCATCTTGCTTATGTGTTTGGGTCTGTATGTGAACATTACCACTTTTATAGGGTCATCTTGCAAAGTGTGTCTTTGCAAAGTTGCTTAGACATATTAGGGCTTATTTTCCTCATGTAACACGAAGGCAGAGTGAGTGTTTGCTGCTGCTGGTTTAGTGGTTTGAGGATTTTGGGGCTGAAGGCTCTGATACTCCCTTGGTGTTTTCTTCATGGCCTCAACATGGCTGCTATAACTCCAGCCATCATGTCAGAGTTCCTTGCAGAAAAGCAGGCAAAGAGGGGAAAAAACACAAAATGACATACCTCCTCCTGAATCAGGCTCCTGTAAAGAACGTTCCAGGGCGCCTGGGTGGCTCAGTGGGTTAAAGCCTCTGCCTTCGGCTCAGGTCATGATCTCAGGGTCCTGAGACTGTCTGCTCAGCAGGAAGCCTGCTTCCTCCTCTCTCTGCCTGCCTCTCTGCCTACTTGTGATCTCTCTCTCTGTGTCAAATAAATAAATAAATAAAATCTTAAAAAAAAAAAAAAAAGAACGTTCCAGATACCCCCACAGTATCCTTTATTGACCATTCCTCTACAGTAGAGGCTGAATAGAAAGGCTGTGTTTGTGTGTGTGGGAGTGGAGGGGTGTCACATCTCTGCCAGCAATGATGTCGGGTTCTCTTAATAAAGAAGGAAGGGAGGATGGATGTTGGAAAGCAACTGGCTGGCTCTACCAGAGCTGTAGATAACATCCTTACCTATGGGGTCTGTTTCCGAGTTCCATCTCCCTGAGCTGTTTTCTGGCATCCATATCAGACCAGTTTAATGAATGTAACGGTATAATCCACGTGGAAATCTGAGGAGTCTGGTTCTTGCTTTTGCATGCTCTGCAGTTGGGCATGTATGTTTGCTCAGACTATTTTTAACTGAACAATCTTTTACTTTTTCATTATACTAATCTAAAATACAAACCTGTATGTTGAGACATGTTATTGTAATTAAAACCATTGTTAGAATGCATCCTTGGAGATGGCAGCTGGAGAGCTTCTGGGAGTCATTTCTAGATTTGACTTCTGGAGATACTGTACATTTTACATTGAAGTCCCTGCTTTTGAAATGCCTCTTTGGTCAGCATTTTTTCAAGACTGCCGATTGTATTTGTTCCACCCCTTTATCTTAATTTTAAATTCCTAGGTCTTAACTTTGTGGTGTCTACACACAAGTTCTTGGGACAGTAAGTACATTTTCAACCAAGAAGCACAGATCTTTATGAAGTGATAAAGTCACACGAAGGAGCTGGTCTTGAGTTTTTAGGGGAGTGCCGAAGTATTAAGTCTCCACTCAGCTCCCCACCACATCAACAAAATAGAGAACACAAGGCACTTTTCTGATGATTTAAAACTGAGTGTGTCTAATCCATTCATGGAGAGTGTGGCCTGGCCTTAAGCCACTTCTGCTGTCCATATTCTTCATTCACATCTCTTACCCCTCTGCTGCCTCTGAGATGTAGTTACGAGCAATAAAGATCCCACTTAAAATGCACACATACAAATCAGAGTTACTATTACTTCTTCGGCTGCTACTTAACCTTTGAGGAGTTAATTCTGGCCCGTATAAAATATGGAGTTAACCATATACCAAATAAGTGCTTCTAGAAATTTCTGGGGGTGCAATTATATGCTGACCTTGGGTGAGGAAGGGTTTTTTTCTCTTTCTAGCATACATTTTAAAGAAAGACACAAATGTTTTTCGGTTCAGTTTTTCTTCCTTGTAGGAAAAGAAGCCAGCCAAGATATTTTCAGCCCACATTTTACATGTAGAACATAAAAAAAACAGATTTTGGCTCTATATTGTGTCCAGCTAAGTGTGGAAGGCAGAGAAAAGAAGAACCTAATAAAGGAATGTAAATTTCTTTCAAGCTATTCATAAAGCTTGAGAGGTTGAGGGAGATCATATACATTAATTAACCTCTTTTTTGTAATATTTTCTATCTAAAAAGAAGGAAACATTTAAGCCATTTCCCTGGAAGCTAAAATTTAAGGACATAGATATTTTGAAATCCAACCTTTCTTTTTTTGCTTTGTTTTTTTCGGGGGGGGAGGGGAACTTTCAATCTTTTGCAACATAATGAGGGTCACAAATCGTTACAAAATAGAAACTTCATTCAGTAGTATCGTTTATGGCCCTTTAAACTTCCTGCTAAAGACGCAGCTCAGGAGTTTTGCCCAGCAAAAGGCACAATCAGCTTTTGATGTTTGCCCTGTGGAACAGATGCAACAAAGCCAGAACCAAGTTGGCTGCCTCCCAATTTTTGTGACTACAAAAACCTGGCTGAATTCTGCACTTTTTCCCCCCCTGCCGCAGCCCAGTTTTCTGGTTACCTCGAGGGACCAGCATCTGGCAAATACAGCCTGGTATGGCTTGCTCATTTCTCCTATGGCTTTAAATGATCCCTATAAATCTCCTAAAATGAAGAAACTCCAGTGAAGTTACTAGTTGAAAGAATTAACAGACAGATGGTTGACACACTGATGTTCATGCCTGGCATTTTCATTCAGACCTTTATCCTCAAAGGTGGTGACCGTAGCGTCTGTACTTGTAGACCCAAGCTGTCAGCCGTGTCAGGTGTACAGGCGCCTCCGCCCACCTGCCCGTGCATGAGGGGAGTCCTGCTTTCTTTCCTGCACCCAGACAGGTTAATTTGACAGTCTGAGCAGCTGAGCGTGGACAAAGGCCTCGTTTGACGGCTTACATCACCGTGCCGTCCTCAGGCCTGCTCTGTGTGTGACATGGTCCTTGGGATATTCTAACGAGTCACTACAGTTTTGCACTATCTGGAGAATTGCCTGTAAAGATATGGAACTGAGGAGCAATATTATAGGTTCTGCCATGCATGGACTTATAGGAGCTGGTTAGCCGGTTATAACTGCACAGAACTGGTTGCTTTCAAAGGAATTCTTTCATTATTGCTCATTCAAAGGATATTGAGCAAATGGAGGGAAAAAAAAACTTCTACTGATTAACTAGAGTAACTATCCTCCTGTCTTTCAAAATCCAAGATAGGTGTATGCCCGCAGGAAGGATATATGCACCAGACATTAGCAGAAAAGAATGTCATCAGAGAATGGGAAAAAAGAAGAATGTCAGAATGCCAGAAACAATGCATGTGCTGCTTCAGAAAAAGAAAACCAAACATCAGTCTATGGAGTCATTTTTTTTTTAAGATTTTGTTTATTTGACAGTGAGAAACACAGCCAGAGAGGGAACACAAGCAGAGGGACTGAGAGAGGGAGAAGCACGCTTCCTGCCGAGCAGGGAGCCCGATGTGGGACTCGATCCCGGGTCTCCGGGATCATGACCTAAGCCGAAGGCAGTCGCTTAACCAACTGAGCCACCCAGGCGCCCTGTGGAGTCTTTTTTTTTTTTTTTTTAAGATTTTATTTATTTATTTGACAGAGAAACACAGCTAGAGAGGGTACACAAGCAGTGGGAGTGAGAGGGAGAAGCAGGCTTCCCAGTGAGCAGGCAGCCCCATGAGGGGCTCAATCCCAGACTCTGGGATCATGACCAGAGCTGAAGGCAGAGGCTTAATGACTGAGCCACCCAGGCGCCCTGACCAGAACATTTTTTGATGGCACAGCCCAGACTAGAACTTGGGTCTTCTGATTTTGTCCCACTGAATAATTACCCTGTGCCAGTTAGGTATGTACCTGGAGCTGGACCTAGAACAAGAACAAGGCCTGTCAGGGAGACAGAAATAAACAAGTGAACAAAGTTACTGCTGCTGCAAGGAGTGCTTAGAAGAAAACAAGGAGTTCAGCAGTCAAGAAAAAGACTAGAGAAGGGTGATCAGAGAGGACCCAAGGAAAGGACATTTCTCCTACAGCTTGAAGGATAGAGAGCAGCCAGTAACCCCAGGATCTAGAGAAAAATGGTCTGAACATGGGGACAGCAAGTGCAAGGGTCCTGAGGCAGGAAAGAGACTGGTGCTCTAGAAACTTTTAGAAGGCAGGCATTGCTTAGAGTGCATGGGCAAGAAGAACAGAATAAGATACAGTTGGAGAGGAAGGTATGGACAGGAACTGGCTGGGCCTTGTGGCCATGGAAAGTATTTCTGATTTTATTCCAAGTACAATGAAACCCCAGTGAAGGGTTTTAAGTGTAGGGAGTGGGACTAGGGAGGGACAGCAGTCTGATTTATGTGTTTAAATGATCCTTTTGGCTACAGTACAGAGAATGGATTAGAGGGATGAAAGGGAGGCTAGTGAGAAAGTTATTTCCTTTAGAGGCAAGAGTTGATGATGGCGTGGCCTTTGGTGGTTCCTGTGGAATGGTGTGGGTGTGGTGATGGGTGGATTCAAAACACATTTTAGATGTAGAACCAAAGGGGTTCTACTCCTGCCAAGAGACTGGAGAGGCACCCCGGCACTGTGGTTAAACACTCTAGGCTCTGAAATTGGGCCAGAGTTGCAAATCCTATCTTCCCCATACTAGCCATTTATCCTCAGTGACTCAAATTCCTAATCTGAAAAATGGGGACAGTGATGGGGGGAGATATAGAACAAATAATAAGAATAATAAGCCTAATAGGTTTATTAAGTGGAATAAATAACACAAAGAGTATTAGTGCTCGGGATAGACCATTGGAAATGACAGGTATGTGTCCACTGAATCTGGGAGCCTGATGGTTTTTATTGACTTTGAGCTGAACAATCTGTTGGGGGGGATGGCAGGGCCAGGCTGGACTGAATACCACCATGAGGGGTCTAGATGCTGGGGAATAAAAGTACCCCCTCTGTCCAGTTCCTCAAGTGGGAGCAGTGGGATATACAAACATGTACATAATGAACTAAACATATTCCTGGCATCCCAAGAATGAAACAGTCTTAAATGATCGCTAGGGCTCGGTTTTCTCATCTAGGGAAGGAGGAATTTGAACTCCATTACTGTTGAAGTGTTTGTCAGTTTTAGGATTTTGCTTCTAGGTATCTTCAGGAATTATGGGATAATTAAACTTTGGCGAAGAAAGCCCAGAAAAGTAAATTCTATCATTGAAATTGGTTTTTTCTCCCAGAGAAAACTATGTTGACCTCAGAAGTGGTTTAGTTTCTAACAGTTTACAGAAACAGTTTCGAATAGGACTTAATTCATAGTATATTGTGAAATGAAAGACACAGGTAAGACAGTACCTATATAGTGAGACTCCTGGTTAAAAAGCGAACCCATGGGGCGCCTGGGTGGCTCAGTCATTAAGCATCTGCCTTCGGCTCAGGTCATGATTCCGGAGTCCTGGGTTTGAGCCCCATATCTGGCTCCCTGCTCGGCGGGAAGCCTGCTTCTCCCTCTCTCACTCCCCCTGCTTGTGTTCCCTCTCCAGCTGTGTTTCTCTTTGTCAAATAAATAAATAAAATCTTTTAAAAAAGAAAAAAAAAGTGAGCCCACAAAAGTTTCTTTATTGAAAATAGTCTGGGGCGCCTGGGTGGCTCAGTGGGCTAAAGCCTCTGCCTTCCGCTCAGGTCATGATCCACTCAGGTCCTGGGATCGAGGCCCGCATCGGGCTCTCTGCTCGGCAGGGAGCCTGCTTCCTCCTCTCTCTCTGCCTGCCTCTCTGCTTACTTGTGATCTCTCTGTGTCAAATAAATAAATAAAATCTTAAAAAAAAAAAAGAAAAGAAAATAGTCTGGAAGGACATCATGGCCACAGAATGCTTTTGGCAGGTGGGTAGAGTCCTCATGAGCTTTATTTTCTTTAGACTTGTCTGACACTCTTATTTTATTTTTAAATGAAAGTGTTTACTTTTATAAACAGAATGAAAAAATATTTCCTTTTCCTTTTTGAGCCTGTAACCTCTTATTATTTGAGGATTTGTCCTCTAGTTTTATTGTATTTTGGACAGAGTCACGCCATTCTTCTACCTTCCGTGGTTATTGTTCACCTTCTCGTAGTCTGATCATTACTTGCCTTTGCGGTCTTGCCTCTGGAACAATGAGAATGGAAGGTCATCTGGGCAAGAAACTTGCCTTTCTGCTCTTTTACCAACTCTTTAGGAGCTGTGGGGATGTTAAGGAAATGCATCTTGGCTGAGTCATCCTCCCACTGATGATCTTACACCGAAACTTTCTCTCGGTTTGGGGATGAGCCTGTTATCAAGGAGAGAATCAATGACTTTAATGAAATCAAGGAAGATAGGTAGAAGGACCTTCAACTAAATCAGGAATGTGTGTGTGTGTGTGTGTGTGTGTGTGTGTGTGTGTGTGTGTGCGCACTCATCTTTATATTAATGTTCTCTCTTTTTTTAAAGATTTTATTTATTTATTTGACAGAGAGAGAGATCACAGGTAGGCAGAGAGGCAGGCAGAGAAAGGAGGAAGCAGGCTCCCTGTTGAGCAGAGGGCCCGATGCGGGCCTCGATTCCAGGACCCTGAGATCATGACCTGAGCTGAAAGCAGAGACTTTAACCCACTGAGTCACCCAGGCGCCCTATATTAATGTTCTTAAGTGATGATTCTTCTTTGTGAAACTTAAGGAACAAGCAAAATCCTGACATTTCTAAATCAATAAACTCTTCAAATCCCATTTTTCACACTAACATGTAATGCTACCAAGTTTAAGAATTTAAAGGTTGCCCACAGAGGGAATATTCTTCATGTGGAGAGAAATTTCACCCAGAAAGTTTGCTTAAGTAGTTAGTAATTCTCAGGGAGCCCAAACTATGTGACCGGTCACTACTGGAATGAGTAAGTAGTCAGTGACGGGACATAAGACAAGAATCTGTAGGATGAGCTAGCTTTCTCTTCTTCCTTCGATGGGTTCCCTGGCCGGAGGGCTTACTGGTCTCCTCACTAGCACCTGGATGGGCGCAGCCTCTGACCACAGGAACAGTGAGTGTGCCTCTCCCAGCCTTGCTCCACGCTGCTTCTCTGTGTACAGAATCCCTTAAACTGGGTGGGAGGTCTCAGGTCTAGGTGACTTGATGTTATTCCTGTTTCAGCTTTAGGACAGTTAGGTAAGACATAGTAATGAGAAATTTGATTCCAGGAGTAAAAGTGCTGTTGAAAACTTAATGTTCCAAGAGACTGTATTACCTAGAGGGTTAAGAATGCATGCCTGGAGCATGACTGTCTGGGTTCAAGGTTCAACTAATGGGGATCCTACCTCTGTATAACCTTGGCTGATATCTCAATCCCCATGTGTTTCGGTTTCCTGTCTTGTAAAACATGGATAAAGTACTTAGCACATTGATCCATTGAGGGGATTGCACACATGTGGAGGACCTAGAACGCTACCCCATGTAACAACTCTTTGGGGATTCTACATTCATAATAATGATGGTATTACATTAATAAAGAGTACATGGAGGCATTCAGGCATTAATTCTAAAACATCAACTTTATATCCGAAATTTGGGGAAAATTGAAGATAGGTTAAAAAGACAGGACAGGGGCGCCTGGGTGGCTCAGTTGGTTAAGCGACTGCCTGGAGTCAGGCAAGCTGGGCACAGGTGTCAGGTACGCTGTGGCCCTCTGCGGGGTGACCCCGTTCACATGCAGGGGCTCCTGAGCCCTCACAACAGCTCTGGAGTGGGTTTCTCATTCCCATTTTGAGACAAGAAAACTGGGCTTCAGAGGTTAACTAACTGCCGCTGAGTGTTCCCCCCAGGGATTCAAGCCCAGGTCTGCAGCATCCCGAAGCGCCCCCGCCCCCTTACTGTTCTCTCCCAAGTGCTCCCAGGCTGAGTTCCTGGAAAGGAGTGCAGGTGTGCAGGGAGGGAGCAAGAGTCAGGGGAGTGGAGGGAGCAGAGGCCACCTAATCTGCAAATATGGATGGTAGATCCTTCATTCCTGGTCCCTAAGCTAAACCAGAGTCAGTACTTTGGTCCTCAGCCTCCTTCTTTGGTGTCCTGATTTCCATTCTCCCTCCTCCCTTGGGAAAACAAGCATGCACTTTTTGACAGCCCTGGGTTTTGTGCTTGCTGACTTAAGGAGAGTTCGTGGAAGAGCTGCTAATGGTTATGGCCACTTAGCGCTGACTACAATTATCATCACTTAGCTGGGTGTACCTTTTTTGTGCCTGCTGTTTCTTTTTACGCTGTAAACAGTGCCTGGAAAAAACAGTGTAAAGAACAGGGTTTGGGGAAACAAATTCATTCAGCGTCTGTGTTGGGTTTTTATTGAGTTATCCAAACAGACCTTACTTTGGCTGAGCTGTGGCAATCCAGCCTTGTTACCATGTCCTTCTCGGTCCTGTTTTCCTCACTAGGGACTCACACCTCCATGTGCGGCCGTGAACTCCACAGTGAACCAGGCTCCTTATTTGTCTGGGCAGGTGGAGGGCTCAGTAGCCCCACTCCTGTGGGTGGGCACTTATTTGCAATGTAATTATCAGACTACTTCCTGGGCAGCAAAACACCTGCCTGCTTCCTCCTCCTTAAGAGGGAAGGAGCCGGGGGTGGGTGTTTGCAGAAGGTGGGTTGCTGTCCTCATCTCCTAGGGACCATGTGGTGCGCAGGACTGCGGCCTGACCCCAGCCAGCTCCGCTCAGAACCTCAGGAGCTCATTCTCATCCCTCCAAACCTGGGGCCTATGAGGATTCACGAGTTCGGACTGCTGGTGGTGGGAAGGGGAGGCAGGTGCCCGCCTCCAGCCCTCTACTCCCCTCCGTGGCTCGCCGTGGGTGTCACACACAGTTTTCTGTCCTGAGGAAAACAGAGGCATGGTTGGGAACTGTGGTCTCGCCCTTCCTGAGGCTTTTGTGCCCTGAGATATTCTCACCAAAACTGAGAAGAGGCCCACAGTCCCTTTTAGGATTTGACAAAGCTTGTTCACCCTAAAGGGGTTGCACCTCCCCCTTTTTTACTTCTAACTTGGGAAAAGGAATGCTTTCAGTCAAAGCAACTTCTGGCCATGGTAAGCAAGGGAAGGGAGTTTACTTTGACATGCGACAGGGTGGTATTGGAGGGCTGCTTTATTCCCCTGATGTCCAGGATTGATCCGTAGACAGACGACCTCTCCTCCTTACAGATGCCCAGAGTAGGAAAGGAGAAGAAGAGTCCAAGAGCCAGATGCCCGGGCTGTCCCAGTTTCTTCCCTTCATTGTTTTTTGTTTTTGTTTTTGTTTTTAATTTTTATTTATTTATTTGACAGAGAGAAACACAGCCAGAGAGGGAACACAAGCAGAGGGACCGAGAGAGGGAGAAGCAGGCTTCCCACCAAACAGGGAACCCGATGTGGGGCTCGATCTCGGGACTCCAGGATCATGACCTGAGCTGAAGGCAGTGGCTTATCCAACTGAGCCACCCAGGTGCCCCCTCCTTTCATTGTTTTAAAATTACCTCCCATCCCTGGCTGGTGAAGTTCAGACATGCAACCCAGAGCCACTTCCCAAAGGACTTCTCACAGCGCGCGCCTGTCACCAGGGCCCTGCCGCCTTCCCTCTCTGGGCAGGCAGCCATGCCCCCTAGCTCAAATCAGGCTCTCCAGGCACCAGACTGGAATCAGAAGTGTGTTCTCCAGGTGTTCTCCGGAACGACAGGGGAAGCATGGGTACAAGGAGCCCTTGGAAAGGGGTGACAGGTCAGGGAGTCAGCCTTTGCCTTTTCATGTGCATGTGAAGATGATAGTTAAATGGTATATCAGAAACACCATGCAACTCTGCAAGACTTTGCGAACCGCTTTAGAAATTTAAGAGGATTGGGGCACCTGGGTGCCTCAGTCAGTTGGGTATCTGTCTGCCTTCGGCTCAGGTCATGATCCTGGAGTCCCAGGATCGAGCCCCACACTGGGCTCTGTGCTCAGTGGGGAGCCTGCTTCTCCTTCTCCTACCCACTCATGCTTTCTCTCTCTCTCTCTCAAATAAATAAATAAATACAATCTTAGGGAGGGACGGAGAGAGGGAGGAAGGAGGAATGAATGACAGAAGGAAGGAAGGAAGGAAGGGAGGGAGGGAGGGAGGGAGAAAGGGAGGGAGGGAGGGAAAGAGGGAGGAAGGGAGGAAAGAATTAAGGGATCTTTTCATTTTACCACTGAGGTATCGGGGAACTATTAACTGACACTAAGTAGAGATCCTATCGACCAATAAAGGGAGAAAGGACAAAGCAAAAGTTTACTTTGGGTAAGATTCATTCTAGTCCTAGCCATTTATGTAAGCTCCTTCCTATGTATGCCTAATTACCTTGCATTAGGACAATGATGAGATAGGTTGATTTGGGATTGATGACTCTTCTAAGTTAAATTTTATCACAACACATACTTCTAAGTACATGCTCAAGCTCCTGGGGTTGTAGTCTGTGTGGCCCAGTGTATCGGGAGTCAGTTCTTCCAGGCTCTGTAACAACTGACAGGAACCTTGGCCTTGAGCCTGAGTGGATGGAACCCTCTTCAGTTTGCTCCAGAGGAGCAGAAAGCTGAGACCCAGGGCCACAAGCCTGACTGGGATTCCCTGGATGCTGATTCAGTTAATGGGGTTGGAGAAGAAGGGATGGTCTTTATGAGATGATTTGACAATGTGGGTATGAGGAAAATGGAAGCGTTCGATGACTCTCACATTTCGAGCTTGGGTTATTGAGTGGGTGGTCTCACCATATATCAACACCACACATCAAACACAGGAGAGGCGAAGATGCCAAATTCAGTTTGGGACTCACTGAGGTGGGGTGCCTGCGGGATATCCGGTGGAGATGTGGAGATGTTCACGTCAGAAGCTTGGGTGGCAGGGGAGGCTGGAGACAAAGGTGTTGGGAATGTGTCTGCAGAAGTCACAATCCAGACAGCTAGGGACAGAGTGTGTGAGAAGCAGGACCCCGGGGAAAACCCACAGAGTAGAGACTGCAGTGAGATTGGGGAGGGCAATTTATTGTCGACAAGGTGTTGTTCTTTAATGAAAGTGATTCAAGTGAGGGTGAATGAGGCTATGTCCTTCCCAGGAGAGCTATTTCAATTGACCTGTAAAGAACAAATCTGCAAAAATAAATCAGGTTCAAATGGCTTGTTAATTCTAAAGAAATTGGCAACAATGATTATGTCCTCATTTACGATTTATTGATATGTGTTAAGAAATTGCATATGGGCTCCTCAGACGTCCCCAGGTCTCAGCATTTGAACCTCTTTGAAGGAGCCCTATGAACTCAGCTGGCCCTCCTAGAGGGGACCTAGGGATCGTGCTTTCTGGTTCCCCCTTCCTGATGCTTCCAAAATAAATTCATCTGTGCCTCCATTTGATTAGCCTGTTTTTATCTGAAAAAAGCATATAATTATTTTTTAAAATCCAAATGGTACAGAAGGATATTCAAAGATAAGTAAATCTCCGCCCTGCCCAGGCCCCTAATCCTCCATCTTCTCTCACCACACCCTGTTCCTGGTATGGTGTCTCTACAGTAGCCTTCCGGAAATAACTGCCACCTGCCTTTTTTAAACAAAGTTTTATTGGAACACAGTCACACCCCCTCATTTACACGTTGTCCGTGGCTGCTTTCCCACTACAACAGCAGACTTAAGTATTTGTGACAGAGGAAGAAAAAGTTTGCCAACACGTGCTATTTGTGTTTAGATGCTGTCTATACCATCTTTTTATTTTACACACATGAGCATGCTGTACAGTTATGCATTTTGCTCATTTCTCTTTCACAGTGTATCATGGGGATCATCCCACAAGGGCAGATGCAGATTTGTCTCAGACTTTTTCACATAGTATAGATGTAATTAATCCATACCTCACGTGATGGAAGGGATAAGGGAACTCTCTGGGGTCTCTTCTTATAAAGGCACTAATCCCATGAATGAGGGCCCGACCTTTATGACCTAATGACCTCCCCAGACCCCTGCCCCCTAATGCCCTCACCCTAGGGCTTACGTTTCAAAATATGAATTTGGGGAGAGACATAAACATTCAGTCTATAGCCATGGGGTTCACTGGGCTTTTTCCATCTGACTTCAGATCTAGATCTCATAAGGATCTGGAGGAAGACTCACGACAGATGCCCCCTTTTAAGCCCAGGTGGACCATTTGCATCTTGACTGACCCCTAAATGACATCTAATTGTGTAGACCCACAATTAAAGTATTGTGTCTGCCCCAAGCAGAGTAATCTCTCCCTAAGTAAGCTAAGCAGATATGCAGACAGTCAAAGTTACACAATACCTATATTTTAGGAGTTTACATAATTGGCTAACCAACATCTCTCACAATTCAGATATAGTTAACACAGAATACCACAAAATATCACCATTCTATATATTCTCATTCCCTTATTTCTGGATTCTCATAATGGTGAGAACCTTGTTTTATTTACCTTGGGACCCAGCATTCTGCCTGTTATGTGAAAAGTACTACCCAAGGATTTTTGATTGAACTGAGCTAATTTTCTCTTAGTTGTCTTTCTCTTATTTCAACTGAATCGGTCCTTTCTCCTCTTACAGAATGAAGACATTCAAATGCTGTTTTAAATACCCAGCACAGCAGAAAGTTTTCATCTTATTTATAACTCTATGGCTATTCTCGTTGTTGAAGCTTCTAAATGTGAGAAGCCTCCTCTTCCCTCAAAGAGACGTTTACTTGGTTGAATCCTTCCTGAGTACCTCACCTTTTGTAAGGAACAGATACTCCAATGTGAAGAACGAAATCAGGTACGAAGTGAACTGTTCAGGTGTCTATGAACAGGCGCCTTTGGAAATCGGCAAGAGTCTGGAAATAAGAAGGAGAGACATCATTGACTTGGATGATGAGGATGTCGCGGCAGTAACCAGTGATTGTGACATTTATCAGACCCTGAGAAGGTACCATCAAAAGCCTGTTTCAAGGGAGGAGAGGAGCTTCCCGATAGCCTACTCTTTGGTCGTTCATAAAGACGCCATTATGGTTGAAAGGTTGCTCCACGCTATATACCAGCGGCACAACATCTACTGCATCCATTATGACCACAAGTCACCTGATACCTTCAAAGTTGCCATGAACAATTTAGCGAAGTGCTTCTCCAACGTTTTCATTGCCTCCAAATTAGAGACAGTGCAATACGCACACATTTCCAGACTCCAGGCTGATCTGAATTGCTTGGCAGACCTCCTCAAGTCCTCGGTTCAGTGGAAATATGTTATCAATCTCTGTGGGCAAGATTTTCCTTTGAAATCAAACTTTGAATTGGTGTCAGAGTTGAAGAAACTCAATGGAGCAAATATGCTAGAAACAGTGAAACCTCCTAACAGTAAAATGGAGAGATTCACTTATCACCATGAACTCAGACAGGTGCCTTATGAATATGTGAAGCTACCAATAAGAACAAACGTCTCCAAGGAAGCTCCCCCTCATAACATTGAAATATTTGTCGGCAGTGCTTATTTTGTTTTAAGTCGAGCATTTGTTAAATATATTTTCAACAACTCCCTTGTTAAAGACTTTTTTGCCTGGTCTAAAGATACATACTCGCCTGATGAACATTTTTGGGCTACCTTAATTCGGGTACCAGGAATACCTGGAGAGATTTCTAGGTCAGCCCAGGATGTGTCTGACTTACAGAGTAAGACCCGCCTTGTCAAATGGAACTATCATGAAGGCCTCTTGTATCCACGATGCACTGGCTCCCACCTTCGAAGCGTGTGTATCTTTGGAGCAGCAGAGTTAAGGTGGCTTGTGAATGATGGGCATTGGTTTGCTAATAAATTTGATTCTAAGGTCGATCCTGTCTTGGTTAAATGCCTGGCAGAAAAGCTTGAAGAGCAACAGAGACAATGGATTACTTTGGCTTCAAAAAAATTACTTATGGCTAAAAATCCCGTAATCACATCATGATAAAATCATGATGGAAAGAAGGTGTCTGACAGTTAGACCTTATATGGACTTGTGTGCTGTATCATGCCCAGCACCACTCGAACTAAATTCCTCAAAGTTTGCGAGGTGTCCAAAATTCCATGCACAAAGGCGACAGCCTGCATTTGGTTGGGTGTTTTTGTTTGTTTTTCCTTCTAAGCGTATGGAACTAAATCGGAGATTTTAAATAGTCCATCATCAGAGCTCAGAATCTACTGAGCTCCAACTGTATGCCAGGTACTTTTATAGAATCATGTAGGGATTAAATCCGAATTGTAATGAGTTATACAGTGCCTGCAAGGCTTGCCCTAGTCCCACAGCAACCTTAATATCTTAAGTTTTCCACATAACAATCAGGATTCTACAGAGAAGGTGTTGTGGGGTGGGATAATCACATAACCATTGAAACCACCAATTTCAGGGCAGTGTTGAAGTTCAGTGCAACATTCCACCTGTCTTAATTCGGCTCCCTAGACTTTTCTTAACCATTAGAATATTAGAAGGAGAAACTCCACTACCTCAGGAAAGCTCAAAGAATTGTCCAATTTCCTGCTTACCAAAGCAAAATTTTCCTATTGGTGCCTCACCTTTTCAATTCAGAGTCAGAAGACTCTGGTGGCGGGGGCATTTATAGTGGGTGAGTGTTAGGGATGCTGGGTGGGGGGTAGGGGAGTGGGACGGGTGGTGCCTGAAGAGAAACAAAGAGGTTTATAGGACTTTCGCATCACGTTACACAAGGGTTTCATGAATGATCTCTTTTTTAATTCAATTAGTTCTTTAAAATTATTGATTAAAAATAAGAACTTGACCAATAGTTCCAAGTGTTACACTCCCGAACATTGAACCTAAGTCTTCTAGCTCACAGATTATCATTATATGTAGGTTTTTTTTACAGTGGAATTAGTGTAATTTTGTTTCATTGGACCATTAAGCTACGAGTCACGGAATTTTCTTGAAAAGGTTGTGTAAAATACGACAGCTTTCTAAATGAGCTATTATGGTCATTTAAAATTTTTGCTTACGTCTCCAGGAACTATCCAAGTAGAATCCAAGTTTAAACTTACAAAAACTGTAAGCCCACTGAAGATACAGAGAGGAAAAGTTAAGTTTCCTAGTGACATAGAAAGAATATTCATTAGCGGTATTTTGTAAAACCTGCACCTTAGAAAACGATCAGATGAATCAAATATACATCTATTTCAATGCCACTGACTTGTGCGGGGGATGAAATGGGACAGGAGCAGGGTCCTGAGAACAGGTTGTAACATTTTTTTTACATCTCTTGGGAAATCATGGAACTCAAGTAAAAATTTCTTGCCAATCTTGTTTCAGTGTCTGCCTCAGCACCTGCATAAAGATGTAGTGATCAAGGCCAATAGGAGACTATTTGGAAGACTAGAGTAAATATTTTTGTGAATGCCTGTGTTTTACTTGTGAAGTGCACTTTTCTGGTTCTAAAGTTTATGGTACTTAATGCTACGTGGCAGCACTTCTCTCCCTTTCTTCCCCTCTCCCCCTACCCTCTTCAAATTACTTTATTCTCCAGGAACAACTATGACCAAACTCCTCTTCTTAAAAATAAGTCACTGTTGGGGGTGCCTGGGTGGCTCAGTCAGTTAAGCACTGACTCTTGGTTTCAGCTCAGGTCATGTTCTCAGGTTCACGAGACTGAGCCTCATGCCCAGGGCTCCATGCTCAGTGAGGAGTCTGCTTAAGATTCTCTCCCACTGCTGCTCCCCCCACTCCAAAATAAAAGAAATCTTTTTAAAAAAGTAACTGTTGGATAGAGTTAAGTTCTGCTGAAGATACTTACCAGTTTGATTGTGTGTGTGACTGTGACAAGCTAAGTCATTTGGGTCTCTATGAGCCTCAGTTTTCTTGGTCTTTAAAGTGAGTACTTGGATGCCTACCCTGGCTGTGTGAGAATCAATTAGTGTGTGAACTGGCTTGAAAATGGAGACAAACTATTAATAATAAATAATCAGAGGGTAGTCTCATTATAGGGCAAACAGAGATCCAGCCCTATTCATTGTGAGACCTAACAGTTTACCTCTCCTGGAAAACCTCGGAAATACAGAAGAAGCCACAATTGCAGGAGCAACTTCTGTAAATGAATCTGGGTACAAAGAAACCCCTGTTATCACATCTGGAGTTCTTGTTAAGCCAACAGGATCAGCACATCAAGCCAGCGGCTTGGATCAATGTTTCCTACTGCTAGGCTTCAATACACAAGGTCTCGCGGAAATCTTGGTTTTTATGCCCTTGGCCATCAGAATAAATGTAAAGGCTGAAAAAGAAATATCGATCTCCTGTCCATTGTCTTGCCTCCTGGTGAGAAATGATTCTATCCCTGGAAAGTTTCCAGTTGTTCATCACTTTCATGCCATATTCCAATGCAACATGACCCCACAAAGAGACGGCAGTGCCTTCTTGTCCCCATTGACACATTTCCCGGGATTCAATTCAACATTTCAGGGAGCTTGTCAGGTCATCTCTTTTGCCTTGGGAATCCTGCAGTTTCCTTACATGTCTTTGAACTTCCTTTAGACCTGATTTTTCCACTAAAACCTTTTGGTAGGATTTTTTTTTTGTGGTCTAGAAAATATTCTACAGTCTGTGTTTTATCATCATTCTTTGCATCGTATTTATTGAATCAAGATTCTAAGTTACTTGGCAATGATGCCAGGACCTTGAAGTTTATAAATTGTATTAGATATTAATAATGAAGGAGCTACATTATGTAAACAATCTACTATGACATAATATTTAAAGATCAATGTTGCTGCTATTTTTAATGTTTTGGTTATTCTAAGTGAAATATATATGTATATATATACACACACACATACACACACACACAAATAAAATGTTTGAATTTACAGAGTTAAGTTTGAAGACTTCTCTTGCCTTCCAGAATGTGAAGATTATATAGACATATATATTTTGACATATTCCATGAAAACAAAAATGACAATCTTCTTTGAGAATGGAAAGTGAATGTACTATATGTATGTTACAACTGTTTTTGTTGGTTTTTCTTTTTTTTTTTTTTTACCATTTTTGAAAGACATCTTTCCCATTATAAGAGTTTTAAATAGATTGATGTTGCATTTTGGTATTATGCTGCTAGCAGATATTAATTCTCTAAGATTGTAAAATAAAATGTGCTTCAAAAAACCAAACCCCTGGAATTTGTGCTGTTTCCTTTCTCTGATAGTACTGGTTCCCCACAAAGACTCTTTCTGTTTATGACACTTGCCCAGTATTTGAAAAGCACAGTTAATTTCACTTCAGAGTTAAACAATTCATTGTGTGTATACACAAAATATGGGCACCTGAACTTGAATTGTTTAATCTGAAGGAAACTTTCAGGATCTCTGTCTTCCTTCTCCTCCAGATTGACTTCTCTTCTAAGATGAATTTACCAAGACTAGTGTTCCTGTGGGCTGGATTACGTCGTGCAAGTTATAGATGGGGAGATGGAGCTCTTCATATCGGGTCCCTCAGTCCTGGGAGAACCAAGCCTCTTTTTCTCTCCACACCAGTCTCCTGCCTCAGGGTAAGCCCCTTGACTGGGGTTCCTCCAGAGCCCTCAGGTTTAGTTGGTGGCGGATTCCTGATGAACTTCCCTTCTGCTCTGAATATCACCACCTTCCCTACTCTGCTAAGCTAAGGACTGTTTCACATGGCTGGTCTCCATGACTCCCACCTCCTAGGAAAATACCCGCAACCAGTCTTCCTCAGTCATCCTGTGTAAAGCCATATCAGTCACCAACTCCCCAAGCTGGCAAGGAGTATGCGCGTCACGCTCACAATCACAATCCACCTCAAGGAATAAGGCCATTCGGGGACTCCTTGACATAGTAAAAATTAACATCTCCTCTTAACTCACGGTTCATTCTCACTCTTGCCAAACTGGAAAACGGTGCAAATGCACAGTAATCTCATGGAAGGATTTGGACTTATTTTTGGTAGCGGTTGGTGATGGGGTTATTCAGCATCATACTGAAGACCCATAGGCTCAATCCCTAGAAGTCAGTTCTATGTATTTTTTATTCCTTTTGGGATCTACAAATCTACATATGAATTATGACACATGGCTTCTCATTTCATGAAACTGATTATGGGGAAACCCTGGCAAAGAGAGCAGATGATTGCAAATTTATTCCCACTAATGGGAAGGTGTTCCTGGGAAGATCCGTAACAAACAGCTTGAGCTTCAAAGGCAAATGATAGTGTTTCCACACACATCGGTGTGTTGACTCATCACCTGGCCTTAGGTGCGGCCTTCACACAGAGTGGCAGAGTCTTTCCTGGGTGATCTGGGATTGAGTCATGGAAAAGACAAGCAACCAGAAGAGAATCTGAGGAAAAATTATGGTCCGTGATTTGGGTGAATTTATTTTACGTTTTTTTGTTATTGTTATAAAATAAAAGAAATGCAAACAGAAATCATTTATATTCATGATTCTAACATCCTGACAAAAACATTATAGTTGTCTGAATGCTCTTCTGTTTTTTAAATTTATTTAAATTCGGTTAATTAACATGTAGTGTGTTATTAGTTTCAGAAGTAGAGTTCAGTGTTTCCTATGTCTTATATAACACCCAATGCTCATTACATCTCATGCCCTCCTTCAGACCCATCACCCAGGCACCCCATCTCCCTACCCAACTCTGCCCTTGCAACCCTCAGTTTGTTTCCTAGAGTTAAGAATCTCTTATGGGTGGCACCTGAGTGGCTCAGTTGGTTAAGCGACTGCCTTCAGCTCAGGTCATGATCCTGGAGACCCGGGATCGAGTCCCACATTGGGCTCCCTGCTCGGCAGGAAGCCTGCTTCTCCCTCTCTCACTTCCCCTGCTTGTGTTCCCGCTCCGGCTGTGTTTCTCTCTGTCAAATAAATAAAATCTTTAAAAAAAAAAGTCTCTTATTGTTTGTCTCCCTCTCTGATTTCATCTTCTTTTATTTTTCCCTCCCTTCCTCCATGCTCCTCTGTTTTGTTTCTTAAATTTCACATATGAATGAAATCATATGATAATCGTCTTTTCCTGATTGACTTATTTTGCTTGGCATAATACCCTCTAGTTCCATCCACATCGTTGCAAATGGCAAGATTTCATATTTTGTCATGGCTGCGTAATATTCCATTGTGTATATATACCGTATCTTCTTTATCCATTCACCTGGGCTCCTTCCATAGTTTGGCTCTTGCTGCTATAAACATTGGGGTGCAGGTGCCCCTTCGTATCACTGACGTTTTTTACCTTTGGGGTCAATACCCAGTAGTGCAATTGCTGGGTCATAGGGTAGCTCTATTTTCAACTTTTTGAGGATCCTCCATACTGTTTTCCAGAGTGGCTACCCTGCTAACATTCCCACCAACAGTGTAAGAGTGTCCCCCCATCCACTCTGAATGCTCTTCTAATCTTACCCACATGCATGTACACTTTTTATCTCTCTGCCCACTGCCAGTATATTTCCAATCACTTTCCCATGTTCCTGCATGATCTTTATGGCTATCTAATGGCCATTCCATAATTCACTCAGCCTTTCGTTTGTCATAGGACATTTGGATTGTAAATTATTTCATTTTTTTCTTTGCTGTCATATATTACAGTTCTGTGAACAGCTCTATACATATAGCTTCTCCTTTTGTTGAATTACTTTCTGAAAAAGGAATTACAGTCCTGAAGAGAATGGACTTTTTTTTTTACTGGCTACTTTTCATATGTTACATATTCTTTGACGTATCACCCTGTCAAAGAATTGCATAGGACTTTTGGTCGGTATATATAAATTACAGCCTCAACCTATGTGAAATAAACTGTATGTATTTATTCTGATAAATGACTATTCTGATTCTCAAAGTGAACAAAAACCTTTGTCTTGCGCAAGGATGCAGCCCTTCCTCTAACAGATCAAAGGCGGTGTTTAATGTATGGTTAATGAAGTGCTCATTCAGAATAATATTCTGAAAGCTTTATCTTTGATGTTTAACTCTATTCCAGGAAGGCTCTAAAGGCTGCTGGTTCCTTCTAGTACCCATTCTCCCTGACTTCTGTGTATTTTCATTCTGAGCAATAATATGGCCCACTGTTATTTCCCAGCCTCCTTTTTAACTAGGGATCACAAATAAGAAAAAGCAGAAGTCACTGGGTGGGGCACTTAAGAGATGACTTACTGGGTTCACCTTCCCTCCACGTGCCTTGCTTTTTCCTACTGTCTAGAATGTGTTTATAGTAGCTGGAATTTCAGCTGCTGTTTTAAAACCACGGGGATATGAGTTCTATGGCAAGGAAAGAGTGAAAATATGACATTTGAACCATCCAAGACCACCTACTTCGGTTTCTTTTATGGGTGAAAAAAAAACTGATACATACTTTAAGTCCCTGTTACCTCTGTTCTCTGTTACTAACAGTGAATCCCTAACTTACAGTGCTTTCATAGGATGATGGTTTTCAAACTTCAGTCTGCAGCAGAATCACTTAGAGGGTGTACTAAAACATAAATTGCTCCCCATCTCCCCTATTCGCTTTTTCATTAAGGGAAGTGCTAGAGAGACAGGTGAATTTGCTGATGCTGTTTTGACCATACTTTAAGAACTGCTATGAGGATATGTTCTCTGAAATTATTTCCTTACATTAGAAACATTTGGCCAAGTTAGCATTTAGAAAGCACCAAATATTACAATAAGCACACATACCTCCACATCCTAAAAAGCTGTGATTGGAAGCTCAGAAATAGTTTATATGCTCTGCCTTACACACCCTCTCTACATTGTTGAAGAAGTGGTTATCTATATATTTTTAATAATGACTGAAGTTGGGGGCGCCTGGGTGGCTCAGTTGGTTAAGCCACTGCCTTCGGCTCAGGTCATGATCCTGGAGACTGGGGATCGAGTCCCACATAAGGCTCTCTGTTCAGCAGGAAGCCTGCTTCTCCCTCTCTCACTCCCCCTGCTTGTGTTCCCTCTCTGGCTGTGTTTCTCTCTGTCAAATAAATAAAATCTTTAAAAATAATAATAATAATAATGACTGAAGTTGATATATTTCCCTATCTTGAGGTCCTCCTAAAATTATTTTCAACCACATTGCTGCCTTATTTGGAACCATCTTAGCAAATGTAATAAAAAACCAGTGACTTTTGGGGGTCTAAGTAACCTGAAATTAGTGTGCTGAAGTCTCGAATTCAGACCTGGGTGTTAGTTCTCTTCAGGATGTCTGCTGGGGAGGCAGAGTACCCAGACAGAGTTTTTCAGGAGCATTTCAATGTGACAGTCCTAAAAAAACTTTGAAATATTGAAACAGAGAACCATATTCTTACCTCACTGTTTCAAACTACTACAGGAACGCTAATGCAAAATAGATACAGAGTTATATGTCATCTTTTAATGTTTCTAAGTTTCTACTTCAATCAGGAGTGGATGCTCAAAAAAAAAAAAAAAAGGACTTAGAAAATTCAGCAAAATGTATCTGCCTAAGGGAAACTAGCTCCTACATTTCCTATTGTTTTAAACAGCAACGTAGAACAGGTAAGTTTCATTGCAATAATTAATGTCCACGGTTTGATTTACTCTTAACGGCTACTATTCTTTTTCACCCGGGGTAATTACTGATCCAGTTTTACAGGTAGTTTCACCAATGTTTGTTGGGAAGGCCACCTCCACAGGAAGTAAGGGGTCCAACACAGAAGCAAGGGAAGTGGAATGGGGTCCTGTACACCTTGGAGTAGGTCAGCAAGCTTCAGATATTTCTTCAGGATGATGAAGATATAGAATGCCTCATAAATCTGAATGTATTTGTTTTGAGGCAAATTAGACCATTGGAGAATTAGGGACTGAATGTCTTTGGGGAAAAAAATGATGAGCCCAAAGGAGAGCAAAAGGTTGTGCATCTGTGGCTCAGTTGGAAACATGGTTTACATGGTCATAATCCTATAATGTTAATCACTTAATACTTAACACGTGAGTTTTAAATTCTGAGCTAGCCAACTTGATACTGATAGAATTGATTGTGAATTTGGGGGGGATAGAAAGGATGACTTTGTGGGGTGGGGAGTGTAGGTTTGTGTGTATGAAAGACATTATCTCTCATGGTAGGAATCAACAGATTATGCCTAAAACTGAAAAATCAAGTAGAGCAATATAAAAATGCCATTTCTCTGAGCTGGAAATAAAACCGAAAGAACCAGTTGAAACTAGTTGCCCCGAAGAAGGGAAATGGGGGGGAAGAAATGGAAACTGCTGATACTTTTTTGCAACAAACTTTGCAGCCAGCTCTGTGAACTTTAACAATAAAAGCTGGAGGGGGAGGGAAGGAGGGCAGCCAATTAAGCAACCAGAAAGGAAAAAGACAATCTGTAAGCAAAGATGGCTTAGAATCTAATAGCTAGTACAAACAACCAGAGGTCTTAGAAGGGTGTCTATCACTTGGATCTGCTGAGCCCTTCTCCCTCCCAAGTCTTCAGAAAACACTCCTCCTGGATGCAGGGTCGGTAGTCACCAGCCCTCACAGTCACAGCCCAGTGATTGGTCTCCACAGTGGACACAAGGCCTAAATTAAGCTACTCAGGGTTCCTATGACTTTCCAAATTCCTGCCAGGGGATAGCTTCTTGTTCCTGAAAAGAAAGCAAAGAGGCTGACCCATTTTTTTAAAAAAGAAACAGGGAGAAAGAGACAGAACCTCTTGTTTCTCTCTTATCACAAAAACCCAAGGGTATGGGCCTACTAGCCATGGGTAGCCCTGTACCCCAAAATACCAAGGTAAGGTTGTATGAGCCTGTGAAGTCAATGCCAAAAGGAAAAGAGAACTAGAGAAGGACAGGAGGCATCCTCAAGGTATTTAAGGAAATGAATCCAGTCTTTCTCAAGACCAGCTCCTTCGCCCTCTTGTCAGTCAGCCCAACTAAAGCTGTCCTTTTGTTTTTCTTTAGTTTTGAAGATTTTATTTATTTATTTGACAGAGAGAAACACAGCCAGAGAGGGAACACAAGCAGGGAGAGTGAGAGAGGGAGAAGCAGGCTTCCCACTGAGCAGGGAGCCTGATGCAGGGTTCGATCCTGGGACTCTGGGATCATGACCAGGGCTGAAGGCAGACACTTAAGGACCGAGCCACCCAGGCGCCCTACTTTTGTTTGTTTAAGCAAGATTGGATTGCATTTCTTTTGGTCGTACTCATAAAATACTAATAATATATCATTGAATACCATCTAAAAAAACTTTAAAATAATTTGATTATGGAAAATTTCAAATATAAAAGTAGAATGGCATAAGTCCCATTATCCAGCCTCACATCTACTAACATTTTGACAGTCTTGTTTCACCTGTCTCTCTACCCTGTTTTCCCTGGAAATATTTTAAAAGAAAATCCCAGACATCATATTACTTCACTTATCCACTGCAGTCTACATTTGCTTTATGCTTGGGTCCTGGCAAGCGGGAAAATGCCAGACAGATGCCTGTTTTGTCCATATTTGAGCCAAATCCAAGTGTTTTTATAGGTCAGAATCAGTCAAATATTGGCAATATTAGATGATACTTTAAGATGAATCTAAGTGTTAAGGACTCTTAACATAGCCACACCCAACAAAATTAAAAATTCCTTAATATGTAACAATGGGTCCATTTTCAAAATTTCCAAATTATATCACATATATCTTGGTAGCCACTATTTGTTTAGATCATGATCCAAATAAGGTCTGCACATTAATTTGTTTAAAATAATTTTTAAGGGGCACCTGGGGGATCAGTCTGTTAAGCAGTGGACTCTTGATTTCAGCTCAGGTTGTAATCTTGGGTCGTGGGATTGAAACCCTCATGGGCTCCACACTTAGCATGGAGTTTACTTGAGGATCCTTTCTCACTCTCCCCCTGCCCCTCCTGCACTAAAATAAATCTTTTAAAAATAATGATAAAGTTACTTTTTAAGTGTTATTAATCTTATTAGCACTTTTTAAAAAAAGATTTTGTTTATTTATTTGACAGAGAAATGCAGCTAGAGAGGGAACAGAAGCAGGGGGAGTGAGAGAGGGAGAAGCAGGCCTCCTGCCGAGCAGGGAGCCTGATGTGGGGCTCGATCCCGGGTCTCCAGGATCATGACCTGAGCGGAAGGCAGATGCTTAACCAACTGAGCCACCCAGGTGCCCCTAGCACTCTTAAAGGAAACTAGACATTTCACACGGAATGACGAACAATCTTCCAACAAAAAAAGCCAAAAGAATCAGGTCTCGGTTCCTTCTCAGATATTACTTGATATATGGTATATATTAAATATATGAACTACACATAAATCTATATATTAAAAAGATATTAAATAACATACCATCTACACGTGTGTGTGTATGTGTACCACTATACCAAGCATGGTAGTCTTCGCTTCAAATCCTTCTGCATTTGCCATTATGAGCGGTTGTCTATAGCATCTTTATTTTGTAGATGGTGAAGAACCAGGGAAGTCAACTGATTGGTCCAAGGTCCCCAGCCAGTAAGCAGCAGAGCAGAGCTTGGATTTGAGGCTTTGTGGCTCCAAAGGCCACGCCCTTAGCCACTTCGCACTACCTGTGCTTTATACACCCGTCCTGGTGAGCAGCAGAGGGCCAGACATGCCCACAGTTATTTTCTTTCACACAATACTGAGATCTTGTAGGGAAGGAGGCAACCAGAGCTTACAGAAGTCAACAGGAAGCTGGGGTTGAGGAACACATCTGTGGGGCATGGGGGAAATGGGTATTTGGGGTCACTGTGGCCTTTCCTCGGCCAGTCACTCTGTTGGAGGCCACCAGCCCTCCCTGTACTGCTTCCCCCTCCCGCCAGCTGATTTGACCTTCCATCTTCCTCCCCTCGCTTCCTTACTGTCAGTGCCATTTTCTTGGCCTCATGCTTGAATCTGCTTTTCCACTGAAGTCCCACACGGCTGCTTCCAACTCTAGTCTCCAAGTTATTTCAATCATACCCTGTTCAATTAATTCGGTTAGAGTGGTTTTTGCTCTTGTGGAGGCTGAAGTTAACAAACCCTATATCAGTGTTTCACACTACACGGCCCAAGTCCCTTTCCCCATTGGAAGCTCGAACTCTCTCTATTTCAAACACATGACGCTTGGGGAAAGACAGGGGCATGCCATCCACCCGGGCCGAGTCAGACTGCTCCACTGACACCGTGTGCTGGGCAGGTGCCCAGCTCACATAGCACGGCTCAGGGAGCTGTCTGCTTCATGGGGCTAGCCATCATCGGGGTTATAGAAGGGTCATCTCATTGAGCTTCTCAAACCTTCATATGCACACAGATCACCTGCGGATCCTGTTAAAATTCAGATTGGGCAGGTCTGGGGTCAGGCACGAGTCGCTGCCTCTCTGCCAAGTTCCCAACCCACATCCATGCTGCTTGGCCGTGGACCAGCCCCTGAGGAGCAAGACTGTAGATCACAGGTTCTCAGCACCAGTGACCCACTAGGAGCCCCTAAAGTGTTTCTAATCACCTAGGTGCAGGGCGCTATGAAAGTTCCCCAGGGGATTCTTATGAGCAATCAGAGTTGACAAGGGCTGGTGTGGCGGCGGCGGCGGCAGCGAGGGTTAGAGGGTCAGTCGAGTGCATACCTGGATGGTGGAAGATGTGGGGTGACTGCAGAAAGCTGGAACTCCTGGCTGGTGAGTGTCCTTATTTCCTGTGCTTCTTGCCTCTCCTCCCCGTCCCTCACCTTTTCTTTCTTGTCTCCCTACCAACCCATCCTCTCCGAGCTACCTCAGTAAGAAGAAAGCTGAACAAACCAAAAATCAACAACTTGTGGGGGGATCCCTCAGAGAATAGATGTCACTAGGCAAACTGTCACCCCGAACCTCGGAGAGACAGGCAAATACAAAACAAAACCAACCTCCCTGGAGCCCAACTCCATGGCTAGAGCCAGTACCAAAGGAATTACTTCAACTCCAAGTGGCACACCACTGGGGGCTCAGTGGGGACGATCTTGAGAGTTCAAAGTTCCGGGGGGAATTCTAGGAGGACCCTACATTTGTGTTTGTCTCCAGGAGCCCCATCAGATTCTCAGGGTGAAGATGGGAGAAAAATCCCCTCATGCTTCAGCAAGCGGGGCCAGGGTGGATGGTGGGAGCCATGCAGGGAATGTGGCTTCTAAGAAATAAATCTTTCTGAAAAAGAGGTTGGAATTTAAGAAACTTGAAATTGAGAATCATGAAATTCAGCACACAGTCAATGATGAGTTACTGCGTGTTATGCACTGTGCGTTATGCTGGGGATTGGGGATAAATTAGACTCGCCCCCTCTAGACCAGGAGCTCATGGTCTAGCAGAAACACACCTGTGCATACAACTCTGCCAGAAATTGATTGCTGTGCCTCATGTCTTGTCCTGGCTTCTGGGATAATAGAACTCTCCTTCCTAGCTGAAGACATATTTCCCAGAACAAAGATTCTGTTTCCTAGCCTCCCTTGCAAGGTAGATGTGGCCATCTGATCAGGAACTGCCCAAAGGGATATAGTGAAAGTTTTATGTGTAACTTTCTGAGACATGTCCTTAAATTGAGCCGATGTTCAAGACCTTCACCCCATAACCATGAATATGACCTTATTTGGAGAAAGGATTTTTGCAGATATAACTAAGTTAAGAATCTAAAGGTAAGGGGTACCTGGTTGGTTCAGTTGGTTAAGCATCTGCCTTTGGCTCAGGTCATGATCTCAGGGTCCTGGGATCAAATCCAGTGTTGGACTCGGAAGGGAATCTGCTTCTCGCTTTCCCACTGTCCCTCCCCTCATGTGCTTTCTCTCTCTCTCTTGCTCTCTCATTCTCTCAAATAAATGATTCAAATCTTTTTTTTTAAGATTTTATTTATTTATTTGACAGAGAGAGAGATCACAAATAGGCAGAGAGGCAGGCAGAGAAAGAGAGGCAAGCAGGCTCCCTGCTGAGCAAAGAGTCCGACGTGGGACTTGATCCCAGGACCCTGAGATCATGACCTGAGCCGAAGGCAGAGGCTTAACCCTCTGAGCCACCCAGGCACCCAAATGATTCAAATCTTAAAAACAACAACAACAACAAAGACCTAGAGGAAGTGAGATCATCATTCTGGATATGAAGGCCGCCAGCTCTCCCTTTCCCCTTTTCTCTTTCTCCTGCCTAGAAAGCACATTAAAAAACTGGACCAAAGTAGACATCTTGGATAGTAAGGTAGAAGCCTCATCCCAGAGCCTGGGTTCCTGATGACTCTGGAATTGCCATAGCAGCCTACATTTATATACACTGAGATAAACAGATTTCTAATTTGGTTAAACCTTTGTTATTTCTGTCTACTGCCTTTTTTTACTAACAAATAAACCAACTAGCCACAATAGATTTATTCTTTAAGCCTCCCGCAAATACGCAAAAAATGAAACAACTTATGTGAGTTCTATTTTACTTATAATCTCCTTAAGAAAGAAAGGCTCTGTGTGATCTGACCCCAGTTTACTCCTCTAATCTCACATGAGGCTATTTTTCTTGAGCTTGGCACATGGTATACTTAAGCCTTTTGTATATATACATCCTTTTGTTCCACAAAAAAATTGTGAGGACCTATTATGGACTAGATGCAAAGCACATAGCGGCAAAAAATAGCCAAAGAACCTGTCCTTAAACCCAGTTTTTCTTTTTCTTTCTTTTCTTTTTTTCCTTTATTTTCTTTCTTTTTTCTCTGTGTCTTTCTCTCTTTCTTTCTTTCTCTCTCTCTTTCCCTTTCTTTCTTTTTCTTTTTTTCTTTCTCTCTTTCTCCCTTTCTCCCATTCTTTCTCTCTTTCCTTTCAGGAAGGACACATATTTTATTGTGAAATATATACTCATTGTGTACTTTATTTTTTTAATTTTATTTTATTTAAATTCAGTTAATTAGTATACAGTGTATGTAAACCCAGGGGCTTTTTTTTCTTCTATTCCACTTCTAAGTCCATTTTTGTTCCAAGTCAGAGGCTTGGGCCATACTGTTAGGTTTGTCCACACAGCATGTCCACACAGCCTCCCACCGTGCTGGGTTTGTCCCCTTTGCTCTCCAGCAAGGTGGCCCCTAGCCACGGGCAGCTCTCTAGAGCTCATGATGTGATTAGTTTCCATTTAAATAGCCCCATGTGACCAGTTGCTGCCAGAATGGACAGTCCAGATCTTGATCACTCTACTGCCTGCTACAAATGGCCAACTCCTTAAGGCAGTTTTAGAAGATGGGCACCAATTCTCCTGTCGAGACATGGACCCTACATCTCCTCTCCTTGAATCTGGGCTTGTGACATATGATGGCAATGATGTCAGGTCAGGCAAGAAAAGCCTCTGCCCTGGTCTCCAGAAGGTTATGCTCTTGGGACCCTTGCTCCGGGAAGCTCTGTCTCCGATCCTCGCCAGCACACTGTGAGAAGCTGAAGTGGTCATGCAGCTGCTGGGTCCTTGGGTCATCCGGTACAGGCACCTGTATTAGCTTCCTGTGCTGGAATAGTGCCTGACCACAGATTTGTTGGTTTCAGGTAAGAGAAATCCATTCTCTGGCAGTTCTGGGGTCTCTGAGGGACAATCTGACCCATTCTTCCCTCTAAGTTTCCAGCAGCAGTCACCCATACTTGGCAACCCTGGGTTGTTGACCCAAGCCTCCAGTCTCTGCCTCCTTCTTCATGCTCCCTTCTCCCTTCTTCTCTGTGTTTCTCCTTCTCTCAACTTTCCCTCTGCTTTCTCTTATGAGGACACTGGTTATTGGCTTTAGAGCCCACTCTGAATCTAGCATGAGCTCCTCTCGAGATCCCTGACTTGATCACATCACATCTACAAAGACCCATTTTCCAGCTGCTGTCCTATTCACAAGTAGTGACACAAGAACTCGGGCATATGTCTTTGGAGCCAATGTTCTGCCCGTGCACCAGCCATGTGCATGAGGGTGCCCAAGGAGGATTCCAGCCCCTGGCTGTTTGAATGACTCCCAGACAGTCTCATTTTCCTAGCTGAGACCCTAAATGTGGAGCAGAAATAAGCTCTTGCCACAATGGCTTGTTTGAAATCCTGACCTGAAATCCTGAGCACAAAATGGTCTTCTCTGCTGTTCGGTTGGGGTGATTCGTCATGCAGTTATAGATAACTGGAATTTCCTGTTGATAACTTAGAAGTCCCAGATCAAAGAACATCTTCCAAAGAGGCCACCATCTAAATTATATTCTCCTCTCTTTACTTTTCCTGTAGGGCATGTATCACAATTGATAAGTATCTATGTAATGTTTTTCTCTGTTAAACCTGTGTGTCTCCCACTAGAGACCTGAGTTCCATGAGGACAGGGACCACAGTGTGTGTTCCGCACTCTGTTCTGTATGTACACCAGGCACACAGTAAGTGTCCAGTAGGTAGGAGCTGAATGACTGAAATTCTGAGCTTTCTGTGACTCAATTTATAATTGTTGCTTGTCCTCTGAACAAACGCAGCTCTTGGGAAACATTGCTTATTTTGTCTTTTTGCTCTCCGCGGATTAAATAAGATAGGCTGCAAGCAAGTGGAAAAGTAAAATATTCAATTTCCAAGAGTCAAACATTACTTCTTGCTGTTTCAGTTCTTTGATTTGAGTAACTGTTGTGGTTTTTAACCGTGGTGAAAACAAACACAGAAGGCAGAGCTGGTCAGAGAGCCGCGCTGGAAGAAAACGTCTGCGATTCTTTAAAGAGCACCTGTAAGTTTACATAATGAACCTGAAGTTGTCCTGGCGTGTTAGTGAGAATCTCATGGATTAAAATCCTAATGACAAACCAAAATGAATAGAGTCTCCCTGACATCTTAGCCATTATCCAACTTGTTCTAGAGAGTCCACTGGTACAAATCCTGTTATTTTTCTTGGAATAGAAATAAAAATAGGAATTGGATGAAAAAGCAAAATGTGCTAACACCAGGTCAGATAAAATGTTAATCAGTTGTAATGGCTGAGTTCACCAGCTGGTGCAGAGGTGGCAGCAAAGTGGAAATGTTGACTCTCTAGACCTTGACAGGGAAGTTTGCTTTTCTCTGATAACTCTTAAAGGAGCAGGTGACTCACCAGGCAATTCTGATCGTGGTCTGATTGAAATATCTCTGAGGACTAGGGACGCCTGGTTGGCTCAGTTGGTTAACCATCTGACTTTGGCTCAGGTCATGATCTCAGGATCCTGGGAGCAAGCCTGGCATCTGGCTCCCTTCTCTGTCTGCCTGCCTCTGCCCTTGCTTGTACTCTTTCTCACTCTCTCTCTCTGACAAATAAATAAATAATATGGTTTTTTTAAAAAAGGTCAGTCTAGAATGTTACATCTGTCAGAAATATCTTTGTAAAATGAACGCAAAATAGAGACTTTTTCAAACAACCTGGGAGAATAAACTACCAGAAGACCTAAAATACACACACGTACACACCCAAAAAAAAACATTAAAGGAAAGTCTTCAAAAGCAAATTGGTACCAAGTAGAAATTTGGATTTACACAAAAAATGAAAAATGCTGGAAATGGCAAATATGTAATTATAGAAAACATTTTTTATTTATTTAACAATTTTTTTTAAAGATTTTATTTATTTGACAGAGAGAAACACAGCCAGGGAGGGAACACAAGCAAGGGGAGTGAGAGAGGGAGAAGTAGGCCTCCCACCGAGCAGGGAGCCCGATGTAGGACTCGATCCCGGGTCTCCAGGATCATGACCTGAGCCAAAGGTAGTCACTTAACCAACTGAGCCACCCAGGTGCCCCTATTTAACAATTTTTAAAGGGATGCCTGAATGGCTCAGGCAGTTAAGCTTCCAACTTTTGATTTCAGCCCAGGTCTTGATCTCAGGGTTGTGAGTTTGGGCCCATGTTGGACCCTGCATTGTGTATGGAGCCTACTTGAAAAAACCTTTTTTTTTTTTAAAGATAATCGTTTAAATTTTAAAAAGATTAAAATCTATTGCAGGGTTTAAAACATCTGCAAAATAGAATTTGTGCCCACAGCAGCACAAAGAATGGGTGGTTTTCGGGGAATTGTAGTACTCTGTTACAGGTCCTTAAGATCTACTTTTATGTGTATATGTGGATATAATAAATTAAAAATACGGACTGGAACCCTAGGGCAGATATTTAAAATAAAAGCAACAACAAAAAATATAAACTATACTATGTGAGGAAAAAAGGAAAAAGGAACAAAGAGGTGTAACTAATCAATGGTAGAGATCAAGTAGAATCATAAAATACACTAAATTTAAAAACAGTCAGGAAAAGATAGGAAAGGGAACAAATAACAATATAGAAAACAAATGGCAAGATAATAGGCTTACACTTGACCATAATAATAACCCCATTAAATGTAAATTAATCCCTCCAATGAAAGATAGACATTCTTACACTTGATTTAAAAAAAAACAAAAAAACCTCTTTTTTTTTTAAACGGCCGTCTCGCTGCAATCTTGACCTTGGCTGGAAGCCAGTCAGTTCCCCTTCCGGAGCTGATTGAGTCTGCGCTCCAACCACTTCTTGTGTCTCGGTGACCACACGCCAGACCACTGCGCATGAGCCGTAATTGACCAGGCTCAGGTACCAGACCGCTTGGGACAGCCTCTCTGCCCCTGAAGCCCTTGACATTATTTATCCCACTTGCCATAGCCAAACTGCTCGCTCCTGCTCTGGCTTCCTGTTCCCCCAGGGGCAGAGCCCTGTATGGCTCTGTCTGGCAGCCTGCTCCCCTTTGGAGCTGTGAATAAGAGCTCTGCCTTTCAGCCATCCAAGCATCATTCTGTTGTGATCTCCCATCAAAAGTGTCTTAAAATCTTGTAAAACAACCCATCCATATGCTATCTACAAGAAACCTACTTAAGCTATTAAAGCAAATAGAGGAAAAGCGAAATGGTTGGAAAAGACATGGTGTTCATACTGACTGCAAGAAACCTAGAGAGAGGCTATAGTGAATTGTACTCAGATAAACTAGTCTTTGAAACAAATAATATTACCAAGGATAAAAAGAGATATTTCATAGTGATAAAGAACAATGGTCAAGAAGACATAATAATTCCAAGTGTATAGGTACACATTACCATAGTTTAAAGTACTTAAACAGAAACTTTTAGAACTGAAAGGAGATGGCAAAGCTAAAATTATCGTTGAAGATTTTTAATACTCCTTTCGCAATAATGAATAGATGAAATAAACAAAAAAATGAGTTAGCATGTAGGCAGTTTTATAACACTCCCTAACTGACCTCTATAGAACTATTTACCCAACCACAGAGTATGCATTTTTTTTTCAAATGAACATAGAACATTCACCAGGGTGTAAAATAGACTGAGCAGTAAAACAAGTTTCCGTGAATTTAAGAGGAGCAAAATTATACAAAGTATTCTCTGTACAATAGAATTAAAATAATAACAGAAAGATACCCGGGGGCGTGGGTGGGAACCCAAATTTTCACAAATTAAGCAGCATACTTCTCAATAATTCATAAGTCAAAGAAGAAGTCACGAGAGAAATTAGGAAATATTTTTAGTAGACTCAGAATGAAAACCTCACATACCCACATTTGTGGGTCCCAGCTACGGCAGAGTGTTAAGGGAAATTTATAGCATTAAATGCTACTTTTAGAAAAAAGGAAAAATCTAAAGCAGGTGCTTTATGTTTCCACTTTAAGAAACCAGAAAAAGGAGAGCAAATTAAATGCAAAATATGCAAAAGAAAGGAAATAAGACGGCAGATTAATGAAATAGGAAATGGACAAAGAATAGAGGAGATTACTTGAACTAAAAGTTGGTTCTTTGAAAAGATCAGGAATGAGACACTTAGAAGACATTGTAGACTGGTAGGGTTCATTAAAGTGGAATTTCTCAGGCTTGCTGTACATTAAAATCATTTGGGGAACCTTAAAAATTCCTGATGCTGGGCTGTACTGAGCAATTTCATCAGCTCTGGTAGCTCCCCAGGTGATTCCAAGGTGCAGCTGAGTGGGAGAGACACTGTTGAGAGATCAGGCCCCCAGCCCACTGCACCCCTGTCAGTATTTATCTGGGATTGCTCCGAGTCTGCAGAGCGGAATCCTCTCAATTTCATTCTATTTAAAGACTTAAGAAAGATCTCACATGGATTGTACGGGCTGGCTGGAGGTGTACTGAGAGGGAAGCAGGAGGGGTCAGGGTCTCTCCATTTTGTATGCAGACCTTCATCTAACTCCACTCTGGTGTCTCTGCCTACATCCTCTGAGACTCAGTTTCTCCACAAAGTCCATCTCCAGTTTCCTGCCAGGTCAGGGAGAGACAGCACTCTGGCCGTGCTGGGGAAAGGGAGGGACTCTGCTACCTCACTGGTCCCCTATATTCAAGGGATCTTTCAGTTCTCAGCCCTCCTCTGCACCCCTATTTTCTGATTCCCAAAGCTTTGTGGGCTTCTGCAGGGGAAGTTAACCCTCCTCCTGTGGGCTTTGGTCACTTCAGGCGTCAGTTCCCGGGACCTTCTGTCTGGGAAGTCCCGTAGCAGCAGTCCTTTTTCTCTTTCCAATCTGGATATGTCTTAGTTATCTAGATTCCATTTTCTTAAAACTTGGGATTTATGACTCCCCCTGACCGCCCCCCCGCCCGGTTCACTATCATTTTGGTGGGATTTCAGGAGATAGTATAGACAAAAGCAAGTGCTTAGTCTGCCACATTTAAGCAGAAATTTTCCAGAGCCTTTCAGAAACATCAGTGTATAACTATGATAATCACTTTCAATTCATTTGCCTTTCCCGGAATGTTGAGTGAGAGCAGCAGAAGCCTCCAAGATGTGGGAATACTAGCCTGGCCTGTGGTACTGGTTTTTCTGATCAGACTTCCCAAGGTGTAATCTTTCTTAAATCTTTAAATAGAATTAAATTGAATTGCAAAACTCTAAATCCTGTGACTTCGGAACTGTTTGCCAAGATGGTTGTATTTTGCCTGTAACAGTTAAATCTTCTCATAAATACTGCAGTGTTTTGTTCTCCCAGTAAAACCACTAATGATAGGGGCGCCTGGGTGGCTCAGTTAGTTAAACAACTGCCTTTGGCTCAGGTCGTGCTCCCAGAGTCCTGGGATCAAGCCCCCACATCGGGCTCCCTGCTCAGCAGGAAGCCTGCTTCTCCCTCTCTCACTCCCCCTGCTTGTGTTCCCTCTCTAGCTCTGTCTCTCTCTATCAAATAAATAAATATAATCTTTTTAAAAAAGCCACTAATGATAATGATTCTAATGAGGGGTGGGGGAACCATGTAAGTTACTGTCTTCTCAGGAGGAAGTCACAATAAGCAAGTTCTCTCCTGGATGTCAGAGAGCATGTCCACCTTTGGCCACTGTCCATAGTCCTGGCTTAACTTTTTCACCTTGAGTTTGAACCCATGGAAGAAGGTACCGGTCCCTGTGGCCACGGACCTGACTGCGATGCCACCAGCGAAGCGTGGACTGAGTGTGCCAGCGTGAGGGACAGCACCTCAGCTCTGGCTCGGCGCCTTTCAAAGGTGATGACCCCGGGCCGGGGCTTGTGGCTGTGTAAAATAGAGGGGTGGTCCAGGCAACTTGTCTGGTCTTTCTAGCTCTGCAGTCACTGAATCTGTGATGGTGCTTAGTAATAGGAAATATCCCCAGAGGGGTGGAGAAATAGAACCTGCTTCTGTAGAGAAATGACTCTGGCATTTCAGTAGTGAGGTGGAGTTGGGATAGATCGTGCTCCCTCCTCTTAGGTGTCCCAGCCATGAATTAAAAACTTTTGTTCATCAAAGGGCATTACCAAGAGAATGAAAAGGCAACCCACAGAATGGAGACAATACTCACAGAGTTCTGATAGGGATCTAATATCTAAGATACAAAGAATGGTATTTCAGCAGTTGTAAACCAACAAGCCAATTTAAAAATAGGCAAAATGAATACACATTTCCGCAGGGAAGATATACACGTGTCCAATATACACTTCAAAGGATATTCGATGTCATTAGTCATTAGGGAGATACAAATCAAAACCACAGTGAGATACCACTTCACACTCATTAGGAAGACTGCAATGAAAACAAAACAGAAAATAACAAGTGTGGTGAGTATGCAAAGAAATTGAAACCTTCCAGTTTCTGGTGGAAATGTAGAATTGCCCAGCCACTGTTAAAAAATGTGGGCACTTCCTCAGGAAGTGAAATGTGGGTTACCATGTGACCTGGCAATTCTATCTGTAGGTATCCCAAGGAAATTGAAGGTGTTCTGGGGCGCCTAGGTGGCTCAGTTGTTAAGCATCTGCCTTTGGCTCATGTCATGATCTCAGGGTCCTGGGATCAAGCCCTGCATCGGGCTCCCTGCTCAGCGGGAGGCCTGCTTCTCTGTCTCTCACTCCCCCTGCTTGTGTTCCTCTCTAGCTGTGTTTCTCTCTGTCAAATAAATACATAAAATCTTCTAAAAAAAAGAAAAGAAAAGAAACAGGTGTTCCAACAAAAACATGCACAATGTTCATAGCAACATCATTCACAGTAGCAACAGGTAAAAACAAACTCTCTCTAAACTGATGAGTGAATAAACAAAATGGGATCTATCCACACAATGGATATTATTTGGTCACAAATGGGAATGCAATACTGTTGCATAATGCAACATGGATAAACCCTGAAAACATTAGGTGGAGTGAAAGAAGTGAGACACAAAAAGCCATACACGCTTTGATTTCATTTATATGTAATATCCAGAACTGACAAACTCAGAGAAAGCAAATTAGTGGTAGCCAGGAAGCAGGGGTAGGGGAGAATAGGAAGTACTGCTCAATGGGCATGGGGTTTTCTTTGGGGATGGTGATAATATCTTAGAACAAGATAGCAGTGATGTTGGCACAACATTGTGAATATAGTAAAGGCCACCAAATTCATGCGTTAAAATGGTAAAATTCGTTATGTGTATTTTACCGCAGTAAGAAAAACAGCAAAGACTGCTGGGCAATATTTGGTTGGTAGAATTGTAGGGACTTGGGAGTGAAGGGAGTAGCTCAAGGGTAACTTCCAAGTTTTTTATGACAGCAACAGCATGCCTGGTGAAACCATTTAGCAAAACAGAAAATTCTAAAGGAAGATAGTGAGTTCCCTTTGGGACATGTTGTGATTGAGATGCCAGAGGAGCATTTTTCCTGGCAGAATTTCAAGAAGGCAGTTGGCTCCGTGGCCCATCTCCCTCATGCATATTGCCTTTATCTCCAAGTTGCTGTTGCATCTCTAGGCTTCGTGTCCATCTGACAGAAAAAAGGATATAGAGGAAGGGGTACGGAAGAACGGGGGGTGGGGGGAAGCAGTCCAGAAACTCTTAGCTTATGTCCCCCATTGGTCAGATGAGTGTCCCCAGCTGCAAGGGGATGTGGAAGAGTGGTTTGGGGGGCCCGCAGCCACTGCTAAAAAGGACCTGGATCCTTTGGGGGAGATGAGACTGTGATGGATGCCAGGTAGGAAGATATCAGTGTCTGCCATAGGGTGTAATTAATGTCTTGAAGATTTCCTGCAGGATTTGGACAGGAAGGCTGGAAGATAATACTGGGTAGAGATCTGTCATCCTCTTATCTTGTCATTGAGGCCGAGCGATTTCAATTCCTTGCATATTTCTTTGTGGTTCATTTATATGTTTCAGATTCAGTCATTTCGGTGACTTTCCCACAGTTTCTTAGACTTTCCAACATCCACAGTGAGTCAGGATGTGGGATTACTCTTCCTATGAGGGAAGAATAGTAGAAATCAGCCTTTCTCTGCTGGGAATTTCTATAAGGTATGTGTGTTGGTGCTGTGCCCTAGAAAAATAAAGTTAACCACATAGACGGAAGTCAGGTTCCCAACTTTTGTTTGACGCATAGGCTATTGATAGCATGTGCAGCCAGGAAGGTTTTCAGTCACCTACGACTTGGTAAAATATTCATTTTCTTATTTTACCTCAGCCCTGCTTTGGGAGTCAGGACAGAGTGGTTCTCTTCCTGGATCTCCCAACAGATCTGAACAAGTCTCTCCACTTTTTTGGGTTTCTTTCTCCTCATCTGTATATATTAAAAAAAAAATAGATGGGGGTTTGGGAGGAGGCTTTGCATGGTATTCGATGTCTACCTTTTCATCATTTGGCCTTTGTTCAAAGATGAGAACATGTAAGGAATAAAACAAACCTTCAGGCCTTCATGAATAAGCCTGATCTAAAACAAATTTAGTGTTAAGTTATAAAAAAAGATATGCCATTTAAAAAATGTCAACTTACACAGAATGCCTGCATTTTTGCACCTCACTTTTAGCATGTGAACACCCTCGGAAACTTTGGGATTGGAATGTCTGATGCTATTCCAGGCACGCACGCACACTCAGAAGAGCACTTACCAGAGGCAGATGTTGGCTCCTGGAAGCAATTCTACGTTTGAGCATTATTTAGGGCAAGCAGTGTCATTTTCCTTGACTTGCCTCGAGATACTGGTGTTCATGTCTGCTGTGTGAGTCTAGGAGAAAATATCATCTTTCTGCCCCGTACCTCTGTGCTCTGTTGTCTCAATTATAAAACACACCACCATTCCTCTAGTTCATTCCACTTGTATGCATTAATTCCACTCTGCATTTTTTTTCCTCTTTGCCGTTTTAAGAAAATACAATTTAGGGGCACCTGGGTGGCTCAGTTGTTCAGCGTCTGCCTTTGGCTCAGGTCGTGATCCCAGAGCCCCAGGATCGAGCCCTGCACTGGGCTCCCTGCTCGGCAGGAAGACTGCTTCTCCCTCTCTCACTCCCCCTGCTTGTGTTCCCTCTCTGGCTGTGTTTCTCTCTATCAAATAAATAAATAAAATCTTAAAAGAAAGAAAGAAAGAAAGAAAGAAAGAAAGAAAGAAAGAAAGAAAGAAAGAAAGAAAGAAAGAAAGAAAGAAAGAAAGACAATAATAATTGAAATGGCACATTGCAGTATGCCGTACTAAAAGAGCTCCCTTTGGAAGTCAGGCCACTGTGGTTCTCTTCCTGGACCTCCCAACGGACCTGGGCAAGTCCCTCTACTTTTCTGGGTTTCTTATTCCTCATTTGTAAATATTAAAAAAAAAAAAAAAAAAAGCGGAGGATTAGAGAAAGGCTTTGCATGCATGGCTAATCTCCCTCCTCCCTTCAAGCTTTAGTTTTCTGTAGTTTTTATATGTAAACCATGGTTTGGTGTTAATGTAGCAGTAAATTGTGCTTCTAGCTGCAAATATGGAAAAATGACATGCCACAGCTTAATTCTTTAGAATGTTTTTCATATTCAAAGATTTGGAGAGAGACCACTGTCTATCAGGGGCAGCATCTTTTTTTCTTTTTTACAGTTTTTTTGGGTTTTGGGTTTTTTGTTTTTTGTTTTTTTTTACAGATTTTATGTATTTATTTGCCAGAGAGAGACACAGAGAGGGAACACAAGCAGGGGGAGTGAGAGAGGGAGAAGCAGGCTTCCTGTCCAGCAGGGAACCCAATGTGGGGCTCAATCCCGGGACCCTGGGACCATAACCTGAGCTGAAGGCAGAGTGTAACCGACTGAGCCACCTAGGTGCCCCCTTTTTTATACAGATTTATAGAGGTTTAATTGACATACAATAAACTCCATTAATTAAATTGTACCATTTAGTGAATTTCAACATTTTTATATATTCATGAAGCCATCGCAACACTCAAGACAGTGAACATTCCCATTAATCTTAAAAGTTTCCTCATTCTCCTTTTTAATCCCTCCCTCCTGTCTCTCCTCACACTCCTCCAGCAACCACTGATCTACTTCCTGTCACTATAAATTAGTTTGCATTTTCTAGAAATTTTTATAAATGGAATCAATAACATGTACCCTTTCTGCCTGACTTTTTTTTTTTTTTAAGTAGGCTCCATGACCAGCATGGAGCCCGGTGTAGGGCTTGAACTCACAACCCTGAAATCAAGACCCGAGCTGAGATCAAGAGTCAGATGCTTAACCAAAATGAGCCACCCAGGCGCTCCTGCCTGTTTCTATTTTTTATATTATCCATGTTGTGCTGTGTATCAGTAGTTGATCCCATTTAATTCCAAAGTGGTATTCCACCTATAGATATATCATACATTGTTTACCCATTCGCTTGTTGAAAGGTATTTATATTGTGTCCAGATTTTTTTTTAATTGTTCCCAGATTTTGACTATTACAAATGTAGTTGCCATGAACATTTGTGTTAAAATCTCTGTACAGACATGTATTTCTTTATCTCCTGGTAAATATCTAGGAGTAGACTGGCTCAATCCATATGATAAGTAGTTTTTTTGTTTTCTGCTTTTTGTTTTTTAAGGAAAGTGCAAAATTGTTTCCAACATGATTCTACCATTTTACATTCTTGCCAGCAGTGTAAGAGAGTTCCAGTTCTTCTCCATCTATGATGACACTAGGTATGGCCATTTTTTTCTACTTTACCATTCTAAGAAGTATGTAATGGTATCACAATGTGATTTTAATTTGAATTTCCCTAATGATGTTAAGTATCTCTGTATGTGTTTATTTCCATACATTTTATTTGTGATGTGTCTGTCTAAAATTTTGTTCATTTCTTTATTGGGTTGTTTGTTTTCCTCTTACCAAGTTTTGAAAATTATTTATTTATTCTGGAAATAACTCTTTTGTCAGATATATGATTTGCAAATATTTTCTCCCAGTACACAGTTTGTCTATTCATTCTTTTGACTATATCTTTCAAAAAGCAGTTATTTTGATAAAATTCAATTTATAAGTTATTTACTTTATGAATTATGCTTTTAGTGGTGTATCAAAGAAATCTGTGTATAATCCAAAGTCACTAAGATTACCTACATTTTCTTCTGGAAGCTTTAAAAAAAGTTTTAGATAACAACATTTAAGTCTATTGTGTGAAATTTTGTATGTGGTGTGAGGTATAGATCAGACTTACATTTTTTTCATTTTGCCTGTGGATATTTAGTTGTTTCAGCATCATGAATTGCTTTCATAATTTTGTGAAAAATTGTCAGTATATGTCTGAATTTATTTCTGATCTTTTCATTCTGTTCCATTGATCCATTTGGTTATTGTAGCTTTATAATAAGTCTTGAAATTGATACTATAGTTCTATAATTTTTTTTCAGAGGTGGTTGGCTATTTTTTTTGTCCTCTGTATTATAATATGAATTTTAGAATCAGTTTGTTAGTTTCTTTTATTTTTTAATTTTTTAAATTTTTTTTACTTTAAATTTATTTTATTTTTTTAGTGTTCCAAGATTCATTGCCCATGCCCCACACCCAGTGCTCCATGCAATAGGTGCCCTCAGTCTTTTAAAAAGCCTCCTGAAATTTGGAGTGGGATTCATGGAATCTATAAACTGGGACAGAATGTTGTTACTAAACTGAAACTTCAGACCATGAACAGAGTTTATCTGTCATTTATTTGTGTATTTTAAATTTTCTTTCAGTAATGTCTTCAGTATACAGATGTTGTGCACTTCTGTTAGAATATCCTTAATTATATTACATGTCTTATGCTATTGTAATTATTATTGCTTTTAAATTTTTAGATATCTGATTGTCCATTGCTGGTATATAAAAATACAATTCTCAAACTCACTCATTCTAGTAGCTTTTTTTGTAGATTCCACTGGAATTCCTACAGTTTACAGTGTCTGTAAATAGTTTCATTTCTTACTTTCCAATCTTGGTGCTTTTTATTTCTTTTTCTTTTTTTTTAATTTTTTTTTAAGATTTTATTTATTTGACAGAGAGAAACACAGACAGAGAAGGAACACAAGCAGGGGGAGTGAGAGAGGGAGAAGCGGGCTTCCCACCGAGCAGGGAGCCCGATGTGGGACTCGATCCCTGGTCTCCGGGATCATGACCTGAGCCGAAGGCAGTCACTTAACCAACTGAGCCACCCAGGCACCCCTTATTTCTTTTTCTTGCCTGATTGCACTGGCTGGGACCTCCAGGGCATTGTTGACCAAAAGTATTGAGTCATCCTTGTCTTGTTCTTTCTTAGTCTAAGAAGGAAGCATTTCATCTTTGATCATTAAACATGATGTTAACTAGGTATTTTTGTAAATGTCTTTCATCAGGTTAAGGAAAATTCCTTCTATTCCTAGTTTGCTAAGATTTTATGTCAGGAATGAATGCTGAGTTTTGTTAAATGTTTATTCTGATTTATTAAGATCATCTTTATTATGTTTTGTTTTCGTTTGTTTATATAGTGAATTAGTGATAGATTAGTGTTGATAGATATTTTTTAAATGTTAAAACCAATCTTTCATTTCTGACTGTAGTTTTCTTGTAATGTCTTTGGTTTTAGTCTAAGTGTAAAGATGACTTCAAAGACTGTGTTAGGACATATTTTCCCGGTGTTCAATTTTGGGGCAAGATTTTTTTATAGAATTTGTATTATTTCTCTTATATGTTTGGTAGAATTTACAAGTGAAACCATCTGGACATGGAGTGTTATTTATAAGAACATGTTTAACTACAAGTTCAATTTCTTTGATAGATGTAGGATTATTCAGGTTTTCCATTTTTTTAATAAGCTTTAGCAATTTGTATCTTTTGAATAATTTTTCCATTTTGCCTGAACTATCAATTTTATTAGCATAAAAGTATTCATTATATCCTATTATTTTCTTCTTAATATCTATAGAATCTGTAGTAATATTACTTCCATCATTCTTGACATTGGTATTTTGTGTCTTCTTTTTTTTTCCTAATAAAATTTATCAATTACATTCACCTTCACAAACAACTGGCTTTAAGCTTCATTGATCTCTTCCTCTAACACCTCCTCCCCTTCTTCTGCCTCTATCACCCCCTCCTTCTTCGTGTTTCTCCCCTTCCACCTCCTCTTCTTCTCTGTCTTCTTCTGTTTTCTGTCTTCTATTTCAGTGATTTCTGCCCTGGTATTTATTATTTCCGTTCTCTGTTAACTTTGGATTTCATGGACTCATTTTGTGTTTTTGTTTTATTTTTTAAGATAGAATCTTAGACCACTGATTTGAGACCATTGATTTTAAGATCTTTATTCTTTGCTAATTTAGATGTTTAAAGCTAGGATATGCCCCCCCCCAGGCACTGCTTTAGGGGCATCCCATAAAATATGATATATTGTGGTTTCTTTTTTTTTCAGTTCAAACTACTTTCTAAATTTCCTCTTGATTTTTTTGATCATGATTTTTTAGAAAAGTGTTTACTTTCTAAATATTTTAGGAGTTTGCAGAGATATTTCTATTATTCATTTCTAATTTAATTCCATATGGTCAGGCAATAATCCATCTGGGTGTTCTTTTTACAGCCTTAGGTAATTTTTTAATATACATTTGATGATCAGTAGTTGGCAAAGACTCAAGGAGGACCCTCTGCAGATCTCTGGATTTCTCTCTTTGTACAGCTCTTTCTAATCTGGTTCTCTGACCTGTAAACTCTAGCTACTGTTGTCTCCTCAAGTGCTAGCCCTATTACCTCCACTCAGGGAGTCTTCTGAGCTCTACCTAGATTCCCCCTCCTGCCACAGCCTGTGAACTCTTTCAAGGCAGTATTCTGGGGCAATTAGAGGGCTCACATTTTTTTCTAGCCTCTTAAGTATCAGAGGCTGTTTTTCATTGCCTGATGTTCCAGGCTCTTACAATCTGTCACTTCATATATTTTTTCCTCTTTTATGTTCATTTCTGGTAGAAGGGTAAATCCAATCCCCGTTATGCCATTTCAGCCAGAAGTAGAGTCCCTGGGGGGGGGGGGAGGATTGGGTGCATCTACCATCTTAATCTTTCTCTTGAAGCTTTTCCTCATGTGTGGGACCTAATAATGATCACAAAATCGTTACTGTAAACTGAGCATTATTATTACATTTAACCCAGGATTGAATGCCATCCAGGCTTGTCCATTTCATTTTCAATGCAAAATATTTTCCCAGAAGTCCCCTAGCAAACTTTCCCTTATATCTATCTCATTGGTCATAATGAGGTCACCTGCCATTCTTATCTTCAAATAAGTCTGAGAAAGCAGGAAGCAGTGTTGTCATGATTGGCTTCTGTTGAGGAATGATTTTTCGCCAGACATACTGCCACCCCAAAAGAATTGGAGGCAGAAGTGGAAGGGGACATAGAATATTGGGTAGCTAATGAACAGGGCCTGCCATTGAAGCAACCATTAGTATCATCTACAGAAAGTAAGACTGGCACTGTCTCTGTGCTGGAGGCTCTTTGCCCTGCCCATGGTCCACAGGCCATACTAAGTAACCGCTTTGTGATCTCTCTAGAACTGGTAAAGAATTCCCATCCCCTGAAGGCCAGGATAACATGCTGCTACTCTCTACGATCTACTTCTTACCTTCATGGAGGTCTTTGAGGCTCTAAAATATCAAACCAGAAGAAATGATCAATTAAACTGTTAGTTGTATAAGGCTCTATAATGAGATGGTCTGTTATTTGCTTCTAAATGTTATATAGGAAATAGAGATACCTCATCCAAGTGGCATCTACTTGACTAATGTCATAGTTCATCTCAGTAGATTTCTTAAAGCACATCTATGGGTCCCTTGTTTTGTTGATGTGCTTGGCTCAGCTCACAGTGAGATCAGAGATAAAAATGATAAAAATGATCCATTTAGTTTCCAGAGTTCCTTCCAGCAGTCGTGCTGTGGGAGGGAGAAGTTTCAGACTGTTGGAGCAGTTCACAAGCTTGACTGGCTACAAGCCTGACTTGTAGGCCAAGGAGGCATTTTCTTTTGGCGAAAGAGGTGTCTTTCTGTATAAATGCTGGGTGGTTCAAGTTTGGGTCACTGACACAGCCTCCCAGACACTTAGGTGTTAACCTCACAGAGGAAGAAAAAACAACTGTTTTTATACCAACATTTTAAGTCCTAAGATTGGCATAAAAGTGTCAGGTAAAGGGAAAATACTGTTATCTTATCTGCTTCATGATTTAGTTAGATGCAGGAACTTACTAAGTAAAGAAAGTCAAGTATTTTCTGTTCCCTTGATATACAAACTAATTCTCCACTGGGCTTTCCAGGTTTTGTTTCATGAAACAATTAGATGAGTTTTCAGCAGAATTTCCTGTTTAGGCCAATGTGACTGAGAAAGATTCTTGGGTCTTCAATGTCCTCAGGTTTGAGCAGTTAATCATGAATTCTATAACTGAACAGGATCTGAGGAAGAAAGACTTAGGAGGGCTAGCTGACTCAGAAGAGGATTGGAGGAAAAGAGTCTAGCTTAGAAAAGACTACCCATGGGGCGCCTGGGTGGCTCAGTTGGTTAAGCGACTGACTTCGGCTCAGGTCATGATCCTAGAGACCCGGGATTGAGCCCCACATCGGGCTCCCTGCTCGGCGGGAAGCCTGCTTCTCCCTCTCTCACTCCCCCTGCTTGTGTTCCCTCTCTAGCTGTGTTTCTCTCTATCAAATAAATAAATAAAATGTTAAAAAAAAAAAAGAAAGAAAGAGAAAAAGAAAAGACTACCCAGTGGGAGGAAGAGGATGGGATCAAAGAAGAAATAACAGGTACTCCTAGAACGTTCCTTCTTGCCTTAGTAAGGGTGGGGTAAGTTAGCTGCAGTAACAAACAGTTCCCAAATCTCAAAGGCTTAATACAACAAAGGTTTATTTCTCTCACCCACAAAACTCCTCTTTGGGTCCAGGCTGCTCCCCTGGGCAGTTATCCTCCACACGGTGACCTAGTTACTCTAGGTGTTTCGACCTTTTGGGCCTTCTATCTCAGCATAATGCTTTCTCCATGATTTTCTTTGTGTAGCAAGAAAGAGCCTGGAGAATCACACATGGGCATTTCACTGTCTCAGCCTGGAAATGATGTATACCATTACGCTAGCCATCACACCAGTCCCATGGCCCTGTCCACTCGCAAGGACTAAGAAGTACAGCCTTTCATGTGACTAGAGTAGGAAAAGAACCAGATATTGGTCAATGCAATAATGTTAAACATACTACTCCAATTCATAAAACTTCTCTTAGGGAATAAGTCTTTGCTAAGTTGTCCCCAGGTTCAGAATTTCTTTCCAAAAGGGGACTATGAACAGTTTCATGATTAGAAGAGAAACGGAGGGATTTATTTTAAAACTGTATTTACCTAGTAAGCCACAAGTTTTATATAGATTGATTTTTTTGTCAGGCAGCTTTGGAGGATGCTGATAGAGGCTAGGAGTGAGGAAAATGCCCCAACGCCACCTCTCTCCATCTCTCCCGCCTTGTCGCGTACAGTGTCTCATCTTCAAGTGCTCTAAGCATGATGCCATACACATTTGGTACCAGGTAAATCCCCAAATGAGCAGGCCACCTATGGGCCATCAAGGGCAGGGAGGCCTGAGGAACTGGGGGTGATACCCTTGAGACACTGGCTCCCCACAGCACGGTCCCTCAGTCTGTGCCAATTATCTTCCTGCAGCTTCTGTCTCCTGCAAACATCAGTAGAGCCTCCCCTGGCCTCATGGTAACTTGTCTTCTCAGAAAAAGCAACCAGAAAAACCCAATCAATAGATTGGATTACTGCTGTGCCTCTTGGAGCTCATCTCCCATTAGGAGTGCATCTTTACTCATGTCTGAAAGAACAGGAGTTACCAAAGACCAGTACTTGTGCAGTTGTCTCAGCAGGAATGTGACTGCTCAGTGGTCAACCCAATTGATCACCTGGGAGGAGGGCAGATGGGAAGACATGCACCAAATGCATAGCCCCACATACTGGGAGGCTCTTATTAGCCTGGGGATTCAGAAATCCCATCACACTGGGGTCAGGGTCTTCTAAAGGCTCAGTCTGCCTTGCACACAAAATCATATTTTGTGGATCTAAGGGAAATAAAGAAAAAAATAAGTGGGTCATTGCTGTTCCCTTTGCGCTAGTCCCCAGATGAGCAGATCTTCTCTCCTCCTCAGTGCTGACTCACCGAGGATGGCCCTCCCTGGTTATGGTCCCTCCTCTTGATAATTGCTCCTTAGATGTTTCTATATTAGTACCATCCTCTTAGCTGAGTCTCTGCTCTTCTGAACACTATTCTACAAGTGCACAATAATTAACATGTTTTCTGCCTTTTCAATTAATGAATTAACTATGAAAATCAGTTAGTGAATTTTAATACGTCACATCTATTGACCCATCCATTTACCTATGTTCCCATGCCATCAATAAATTCTGAAATATACGTATATTTATACATATGTACATACATGTATCTATCTAACTAGATAGATAGATACACATGTATATATTATAAGTCAAATATTCTGTTGGTGGGATTTGGGGGGGCGGGGAAGCAGTGAAATGGAGCTAGTAAAGGGTATTCTCATCTCCTGGGCAGCACACCATCAGTAGCCACTCCAGGAGGTGACATTTAAGCTGCCCTTGGAGTGATAAGAAAAGCTAGTCATGCCCTATAGAGAGGGATAGTGAGCTCTGCAAGTCTAGGTTCTAGGGAGAAGGTCATTGGGCCAGGACCACGGAGGGTAAAGCAGAGAGTGGTTTTGGGGAGATCAGATCCCAAAGAATTTTGTCATCTGGGAGAACAATTCAGAAGACACTGGTTGTTTTCAACAAGGAGAACATGGTTAAATTCTGGCTTTTTCCAGATATGGTCCCATCTCTGAACTACAGTTGCCTTCCGTTTATAGTGTGATACTAGTTTTACATAATATAACCAAAAATAAAATTTAAAAAATAAAGACATGGCAAAAAAAAAATCTGTTTAAGATAATATAAAGTCTTCTTTTAAAGCAAAGGTTTTTAAGGAAACAGAGTAGAGCCAATAAGAATACTGAGTAAATAATATAAATAATAATAACGGCAATGTCTGAATGACTAAAGTTAGGGAAACACTGCCCTGGGGCAGAGCAACACGGGGCAATCTGTTTGGGTCTCAAACTACTTCAATCCGAGGCCCAGTCCTTCACCAAGGATCCAAGAATGCACACCATTCAAAATACCAGTCACTGCCTCCCTGGGACACGGCACTCTCATTGACCTTTTAAGTCACTCTTGGTAGTTATTTTGAACAGGTTTCCCCAGCACAAAATATTAACAGAAGGACAGGAGACTCATTGTCATTTCTCTTAAATGTTTCTCTGTTAAGAACGACCTCACAATTACAGAAATATGACTGATAATTAAATATCTGCTGGTGCACACCCTAAAAATGACAAGAATTACATTACAAAAATACCAAGTATTCTTCTGTTAAGATCTATTTAAAAATCTGTATTTCTGAAAATATCTGTATCTCTAAAATCTAATTGCAATCTCAAAGTTGATATAAAGAAAAAATCTTGGGGTGCCTGAATGGCTCAGTCAGTTAAGCATCTGCCTTTGGCTCAGGTCATGATCCTGGGGTCCTGGGATGGAGCCCCTGCTCAGGGGAAATCCTGCTTCTCCCTCTCCTTCTGCTGCTTCCCTTGTTTGCGCTCTCTCTGTCTCTCTCTCAAATAAACAAATAAAATCTTTAAAATATTATCCTACCAGGAAAGCCAGAGCTCTGATTTTTATGTGTCTTGAAATTATAAATTAAATGAGATAAGTATCTCCATCTCATAGTTAAAATGAATTGTAAGCATTTATTATTTCATGATAGAAAAGAGCTAATAATCCTTTGCTGATCTGACTTAACAATCTTGCAAGTATTTATACAGTTAAAGACATGGAGTTATCAATACACAATAGGACCAACGCAGCAAATTAAGTAAGGTAGTCAATCAGAATTGAAAGTTCTTTTGGAGACTTTTTTTCCACAGGTCATGGCAAAATCTTCTAGTCTTTAGAGTCTTCCAAAACTCCTTTATTCAAGGGGCCCCTGGGTGGCTCAGCTGTTAAGCATCTGCCTTCGGCTCAGGTCCTGATCCCAGAGTCCTGGGATTGAGCCCCGCATCGGGCTCCCTGCTCCCTGGGAAGCCTGCTTCTCCCTCTCCCACTCTCCCTGCTTGTGTTCCCTCTCTTGCAGTCTCTCTCTGTCAAATAAATAAAATCTTAAAAAAAAATCCTTTATTCAAATTGTACCTCCAAGGAAAATTGGCTACAAATTATATACCTTCTTACAAGCCTGTGCATCCCACAGGAAAACAAGAACAATGTTCTTGAGTGTGAATCATGCTTTGACTGAAAACAGTAGTGTTTAAAGAATGCAGACATTTATTTCCATGTTGTTCTGGCAGTTTGGCTCCACAAAGTCCTCAGATACTCAGGCTCCTTCCATGTTTTCCCTTATGACTCAAGATGATAGCTAGAGCTCCAGCCATCATTTCTGTATTTGGGGTAGTAGGATGGAAGACAGGCAAAGAAGAAACGGGCAGAGGGAGAGGGAGAGAGAATCTCATGCAGACTCCCTGCTGAACCTGGAGCTGACAATGGGCTCAATCTCACGACCCTGAGAACACAACCTGAGCCAAAACCAAGAGCTGGACCCTTAGCTACCTGTGCCCCCCAGCTGTCCCAGTAATCTAATGTTTTGATGACTGAAGAAAGATACCGCGAACTTCTTCAGCACCTCTGGTTGCATGAAAGCCACAGGTGGCCCTTCCAATACGGCCTGGGGATTTCAGTCCTGTTTCATTCGGCTGGCTGAAACCTGTGCTATGAGAATAAAAATAACCAAGACAAAGTGAAGGAGCTGGATGGCACTCCATCGGTCCGAGACGGCTGCCACATGGATGATGGTAAGCCCTTTCTGACCAGGGGGTAGTGCCAGCCACCTGAATCCTGAAAGAAAACAGCAGCTAAAACCAAGATTTGACCACAAAGATGGAGCAATCTGCAGGACCCAACGGATGCTGCCTTACTTTAAACAATGGGTTGTGGGGCGCCTGGGTGGCTCAGTTGGTTAAGCGACTGCCTTCAGCTCAGGTCATGATCCTGAAGACCCGGGATCGAGTCCCACATTGGGCTCCCTGCTCGGCGGGAAGCCTGCTTCTCCCTCGCTCACTCCCCCTGCTTATGTTCCGTCTCTGGCGGTGTTTCTCTGTCAAATAAATAAATAAATAAAATCTTTTAATAAATAAATAAATAAATAAATAAATAAAAATAAACAGTGGTTGTGATGTTGAAAAGAAAGGGTGATGATCTGGTTCTGAAGTCTGCTAGAGATACACCTGAGCCATGTGGGAATTCTCCATTCAAATACCCGAATCTTTGGAATCTATTTGTAGATTTTTCATCTACAGTCTACTGCAAAATTGCAAGTGTTTGAGGATTTATGAGTATGAGTTCAGAAACGTACGAGGCTTTTAGATAATAGAATTAAGTGGGTATAAACTCAAAAATGAAAGCATGTGAGTATTCTGTTGTTTCTCTGCTTTAAGAATGTGACTGTCTGCTTTGCTTGTGTCCTCAGGGATACAGGCTGCCTGTAAGTAATATATTATTCTTACTGTGCATAAAATAATGAATTCTTCTCTTTAGGTAAAAAACAAAAAAGAGAAAGAAGGAGAGGGAAGCAAGAACTTAAAGATCTTGAACACTCTAAGAACGTAATCCTTCTGGTCTTTATCATTCCCCAAATCAGTGGCTCTCATTTGGACTGAATTCTATGGGATCTTGGTAATGATTTGGGTTTGGATTTTGTGTTTTGATTTTTGTATTTCCTAAACGTTTCACTTAGCTTTCATAGAAATAACTCCCTTTCACACTAACATTTCCTCCATTTCACATTTTAAGTGATATTTCTACAGTGGATTTTAAATGGAATATTTCCCTCGTCTTGGTTTGGGCTGAGGACCAACAACTCAAAACAAGGATCATTAGTGCACACATCAAAAGAGAGGACACAGGTCATCCCTGCACAGTTTGATAAGTAGTACTGTCCCAATTTTCCACCACAACTTAGCTTATCACCAACCTCCAGGCTACGTGAGAAAGGGAGAGCTCCTGAAAGAGGTAGATAGAAGGAATTTGCTTGAAGTTAAGGTCAAGGAGTGACCTCTAAGGGAACTTCCAGAAGAGCGCAAGGCCACCAAGACGGGATGCTGGACTTGGTGCCTAGAGAAGTTTAAGAGCGAGATGCGGCCCCTGCAGAAGGAGCTAATGCTACGGGGAGAACAATAGTGGTCCTATCACCTCACGCCTCCTTCAAGCAGGTGTGCTTCCCAGTGGTACGAGCGACACCACTCAAAGTAGCTAAACTTGATTATTGTGGAAGAGCCCTGTCTAAGACTTCTGCCTGCCAGCCCAGCACACTCTTCAGAATTTCGGAACTGAGTGGAAGGTCGTAAACTGCCAACAGGAAAAGCACGCATGGCCAAGGTGTCGTGAGGTAGGAGGTCCACGGAAGTGCCCCAGGAGAGCGAGCAAATACCTGGGCATCTGTCTCTCGGGAGCACTGCGCCAGATTACAGACTCATTGGTCTCACACACACTCCTCCACCCGGCTCTGGCTTCCAACCCTGCATATTCAGATGCAGCACAGAGAGGGAGGAGCCAGGACAGAGTGAGATGGAAGAATTAAAAAAAAAAAAATAGCTATGCCTTCAATGGGATTCTGTCAGGCCCAAGATGGAGGCGGAGGTGAGGTTTTGATATATATAACTGCTTGGCACTTTTGAATAACTAAATGCAGGATTCTTTCTTCCTCCTAAGATTTTATTGATTGGGGGAGAGAAAGAGCACAAGTAGGGGGAGCATTAGGCAGAGGGAAAGGGAGAAGCAGGCTCCCAGCAGGGCAGGGAGCCTGATGCGGGGCTCAATCCCAAGATCCCAGGATCCCAGGATCACGACTGGAGCTAAAGGCAGACGCTTAACCGACTGAGCCACCCAGGTGCCCCATAAGTTGATTTCTTAAGAGCTGGGAGTGAGTAGAAATGCTATGACATCAGCAGGAGAGGCCATCCAGTGGCAGAGAGAAAATTCAGAACAGCATATATGAGAAAAAGTGAAGTTCTTCTTTTCAGCTTACATATTCTGACCTCTTAATAATTTAGGGACACATTGAAGGAAATTACATATTTGTAATACTTGTGACAGCTAGCATAGTTTTGGAAACAAATACAACGGACTCTTGATAAACACACAGTGAAGCCGGCAGGAGTAAAGGAACTCTGACACCGTAGGGAAGAGGCAACTACATTCACCACCGTATGGTACAGAGAATCTTGGATGGTGAATGAGTGGCTTAAGCGGGGGTCTTTAAAGCTTACCATTCCCTCTTTTAAACCCCCATTTGTTAAAGAATAAAACCCATTTACAGGTAATAAATTTTTTAAAAAGTCAAACATAAGTAATGGTACTCCCCCCCCCCAATGAAATGCTAACACTTCAAAAAGGACTGAAGAGGTCACTTCAGTTATTAAACTTGAATAATAAGGACACAGTTCTCCCATTTATTCTGTTCTTGTGTATATTTTAAATTTTCCATGAAAAAAAAAGTGTTGTTTTTTTTTTTAAGAAGCTGTTTATTATAATGGTTACTCATGCCTCCTGGGTCACTAACTCTGTTGGGAATGTGATGAAAGCTCAGGGCTTTCTCCATAGAAAACCTTAGGATTGAAAAAAAAAAGAAAAAGAGAAAGAAAAAGAGGTAGGTCCACTGATGAAAACCTTGCATACGGTTGAAGATCCTTGAAGGTCATCCATGGATCCCACAAGAATTGGTCCATCTTCTTTAATTTACAAATGAGGAAATGTCATTCTGGGGAAGTGAGATGATTTGCCTAAGAGGATGGAAGGTGCCCAGAGCTGGCCCCTCCCCCGCCCGCAGCACATTCCCATATCCATCTTCAATCAGGATGGGGAAGGAAGTTCCAAAATGGAACACAATACCGTTAGGGAATCTCCTCTTCAGGGGATGTTGAGTGTTTCATCCATCAGACCTTCCTCACTCCCTTATTTTTAGAAATAAAGCTTCTCTGGACCGAGTCACCCAGGTATGAAACATTGGAGCCTCCTGTTTGCCTTCGTCTGCTTTCTGCTCCATATCCAATCAGTCACCACGTTCTGGGACTCTCACTCAGCTTTCACCTCTCAGCCCTCATTAGAGGTCTTCCTACACTGTGGTGAATTCCTCCTAACTAGCCTTAACCTACCCACGCAGAGTCATCACCTTAGTCTCTCGAAAGCATACCTCTTGCCATGTTTCTGTCCTGCGCAAAAAACAAACAGACAAACAAACAAAAAAACCTGTTTCTGATTCATTTACCAAATGAGGCCCCTGAGGCCCAAAGCGATAACAAGTGAAAACCAAGTCTGCACAGCCAGTAAATGGAAACCTAGAATCCTAGATCTCTGGGACCCAGGCCTTCCAGTTTCAAATGTAATGCCCTTAAAGAGCAGACCCTGAAAAGCAGCATCAGAACTGACTAGGGAGTTTGATGAAAATGCAGAGTTCTGGAACCCTTCCCTGGTAACTCAGTCAGAATCTCCAGGAAATCCGTATTTTCTCCCTCCCTTCCTTCTTTCTTTCTTTCTTTTTTTTTTTTTTAAGATTTTATTTATTTACTTGACAAAGAGAGACCCAATAAGCAGGGGGAGTGGGAGACGGAGAAGTAGGCTTCCCGTGGAGCAGGGAGCCTGATGCCAGGCTGGATCCTTGGACTCCGGGATCATGCCCTGAGCTGAAGGCAGATGCTTAATGACTGAGCCACCCAGGCACCCTGAAAATGGGGAAGGACCTCTAAAAGTAGTTCTAAGAATCAGCCACATTTGGGAATTACCTAATAGTTATATATGTAGTATTGGAAAACCAATACATTGATTTAAAATCCACAACTATGAAAAAAAAAATAAATAAAAAAAAAAATAAAATCCACAACTATGTTCTTATCACTATATAAATTATCCAACACTGCCTCCATTAGTAAGACTTTGTTTAGACTTTATGGCTACTTTGATTTACACTATTTGCCAAAATAAGTCGTCTGTGTTGTAGTTGTCCATCCTGAGGACCAGAAAAGGATACCAGTGCCTGGGATTGCTTTGCTTCAAAGCCTAGTGACCGAGACGATGACTGCTTGGCAATATTTATTCTTTGTCCAATTATAGTTAGCAAGAAAGGAAAGCTTTGACTCATGCACCGTTGCCTCCTCTGCAGAACGGCTGAATCATGAGCTTTGTCACTTGTTCCACTTGCCTGGGAATCAGCGCAAACATGCCTAAAACTCTTTCTGCAGAGCTTTTCATTGCTGGGGACATCTTTCTCTTTCTCCAATGTTCAGCCCCTTCAAGTGAGGGATGGTCACGGACCATTTGCCCCCAGTCTACACAGACCCTGAATTTCAGACCCAAAAAGTTGAGGCAACAGAGAAAGCTCAAGGGTTCAAGATAAGAAATACATGGGCAAAGTAAGGAGAAGGGGTGAAGCTAAAAGGGAAATGTTCGGCGACAGTCTTGAGCTCTCCGGGTGAGAACAAACATTCCCAGTTTGCTCTCACCCAGTGCAGAAGGGCGGGTCTCAGCCCTACTGACCACTGGGTACTTGCTTCCAATAAACTGTCCGGATGTCCTGGGCCACTGTGGAGGTCCCTGCATCTTCAGTCTCTGCCAGACCTTTGCCCTCCCATGCAGAAGAAGGGGCTCTCTGGGAAATAAAAGACAGAAGAGAGACAGCGGGAGCCCAGCCTGCCAACAAACCGCTCAGATCATCAATTCCACATTTGACTACAAGGGCAGGAGGGGAACCTTTGGGGCCGATGGAAACATTCGACATCTTGATGAAAGTGGTGGTTACACAACCACATCCGTTTGTCAAAATTCACTGAACTGTACTCTTGAAAAAGTGAAACTTTATCACCAATAGAAATTGTGCCTCAGTGAAAGTGACTTCAGAAAACACATTAATGAACCATAATTTAACTGAAGGCTTATACGATTAAAATACTTGGCAAAGATATAAAGAAGATTTGGGTGAAGCAAAGAATAACAAAAAGATGACTCTTTTAGGGCACCTGGGTGGCTCAGTGGGTTAAAGCCTCTGCCTTCAGCTCAGGTCATGATCTCAGGGTCCTGGGATCGAGGCCCGCGTCTGGCTCTCTGCTCAGCAGGGAGACTGCTTCCTCCTCTCTCTCTGCCTGCCTCTCTGCATACTTGTGTTCACTCTTCTGTCAAATAAATAAAAAATCTTAAAAAAAAAAAAGATGACTCTTTTAAACTGCAGGTAGCAACTTCCACATATTTGTAATGATTCAGAGAAATATCAGAAAGGCACGTGAATCCAGAAATCTATAAATTACACTTGCTCGTTTTCTTACTGTCTGGTTGATTGTCTTGCTCAGCACACTTTCAGCCCCATTAGGGACCATGTTTGTTTTTCCACTGAAATATCTTTTGTTATTTGCTATATTTATATGCCACCTGAGACACCATCAGAGTTCAATAAATATTAGATTTAACCCTACGAAACTTCAAATTTTATAGGTAAATAACAATCAAATATTACCAATTTTATATGTGTTAGTTTAATCTTTGTTGAATGAATGAAATTTCTCCCCATAAGGTATTGATTTTTGAAGAAGTCATAGAAACGCGCTTCCATCAGTGGACTTACTGTGTGGTCCACCACCAATACTGTAAAAGGTACTTTTGTAGAGTTTTGACCTGTCTAACCTACAATGTTCATAGACTGGAAGAGACCTCCAAGAATTTCTTTCTCATTTATTATTCATACCAGTATCTCATATACCTTGAGTTTTAGAAATTTATCTCAGCACAGATTTCTCTGTCTCTAATGGCAATGTGTGACTATCTCCCATCATTCTATCATGCCTGAAAATTGGAAAGCCAACCACCATTGCATACTTTACAAATACACTACACAGATGCAAAATGAAATATGTAAAAAGTTATTCATTTCAGCATTTATAATTATAATATTGGAAAACTGGCCACCATCTTGTCCTTCCTATTGAATTCATCAAGAAAGTATTTAACTTAACGTCTCTCAGAAGCCAGGACTGTGTTAGGAGCTATAAAGATGAAGAAGACACAGTAACTGCTCTCCGGGGGCTCACGGTCCACTAGCAGAGTTACTATTGGGCACAAATGTGTATTCCCAAGAAAAAAGAGAAAGAAGGTGACAAGTTCCATAAATGAGGCCTACAGAATTTTGGGGCATCCTTATGGGACAAAGTAATTAGATCCCTAGATCACAGACAATATGAAATCTATATTAAAGGGATGTGTGTGTGTACATATGCACTTTGGGAGAAAATAGAAAAGCATATCTTAAATAATTTAGGGTGAGAGTTGGTGCTCCCAGGGAAAACCTGGCAAAATCCCACAGATTTTTTTTTTTAAGATTTTATTTATTTGACAGAGAGCGAGAGAGCGAGAGAGGGAACACAAGCAGGGGGAGTAGGAGAGGGAGGAACAGGCTTCCCACTGAGCAGGGAGCCCCATGTAGGACTTGATTCCAGAATGCTGGGATCATGACCCGAGCCGAAGGCAGATGTCCAGTAACTGGGCCACCCAGGAACCCCAAAATCCCACAGTTTTAAAACAGAAAAAATTAACGTACAAACTTAAAACTCCTTTGCAATGAAAGACATCATAACAAAGTTAAAAGTTCTTTGACCTGGCAACTTCCTTCTTAGGAATCTGTCACCCACAGACAAACTGCAGAGATACAACATAAAATATGCAAAAGTTACTTATTTCAGTGTGGTTTATGATTATAACATAATTGGAAGCAGCCCAGATGTCCAGCATAAACTATCGTACATCCACACAACAGAGTGTGAAGTGGCTGAGAAAATAAGGAGGATATGGAATGGTCACTAGGGTGTCTATATTAAGTGAAAAAACTCAAGGTCAGAACATTTTCTACTGTTTGACACATTTTATTAAGAAAATGAGGGAATGGGCATCTGGGCGGCTCACTTGCTAAGCATCTGCCTTTGGCTCAGGTCATGATCCCGGACTCCTGGGATCGAGCCCCGCATCAGGCTCCTTGCTCAGGGGGGAACCTGCTTCTCCCCCTCTCACTCCCCCTGCTTGTGTTCTCTTTCTCGCTGTGTCTCTCTCTGTCAAATAAATAAAATCTTTTTTAAAAAAAAGAAAAGAAAATGAGGGGAAAGACTACATAGACAAAATGAAAAACAGGAAAAATGATTTCATGTCATTGAATGGGGATGTCATGGGATGGGGAGCAACACGGTAAAGGCACCAAGGTGAAAATGAGACTTCTCTGTGTTTATCCTTCTGTGTAGTTTTGACTTGTGAATCTTGTAGGGTATCTATTTTTTAAATTTAATTAAATAAAAAAGTTAAATGACATTCTAGAGAAACTACATAAGGGCCTAATAGCTATCTTGTGGACTGAATGCTTGTGTCATGGGGTGTTCTGGACTGCAAGTTTATGCCCTCCCACCACCACCAAATTTATATGTTGAAGTTCTAACCCCTCAAGTGATGGTATTTTGAGGTAGGGTCCTTGGGAGGTAAATTAGATCGAGAGGGTGGGGCCCTCGTGATAAGATTAGTATCCCTATAAGAAGAGATGTGAGGGCTGGGGCGCCTGGGTGGCTCAATGGTTAAGCCTCTGCCTTCAGTTCAGGTCATGATCCCAGAGTCCTGGGATCAAGCCCCACATCAGGCTGCCTGCTCGGCGGGAGGCCTGCTTCTCCCTCTCTCACTCCCCCAGTTTGTGTTCCCTCTCTGGCTGTGTTTCTCTCTGTCAAATAAATAAAATCTTTAAAAAAAAAAAAAAAAGAGATGTGAGGGGACCCCTAGGTGGCTCAGTTAGTTAAGGGTCTGCCTTGGGCACAGGTCATGTTCACAGAGTCTTGGGATTGAGCCCCAAGTTGGGCTCCCTCCCCTACTCAGCTTCCCCCCTCCCACTCCCTCTGCCCTTCACCCCTACTCGTGCTCTCTCTCTCAAGTATTATTGAGAGAAATATTATTAAAGAAATATATTTTTTAAAAAAGGAGACACGAGAGGTCCCTCTCTCTCTTTGCTCTCTTTGCTCTCCACCATGTGATCATACAATGAAGTTAGCCTTCACCATACATAGGATCTGCTAGCACCTTGATCTTGGACTTCCCAGCCTCCAGAAAAGTATGAAATATTTGTTGTTTAAGCCACCTAGTCTTACAGCAGCTTGAACTAAGATAAGCCATGATAAATAAAAAGCCCTCACAAATCAATAAGAAATTTCAGTCTAATAGAGAAATGAACAAAGGAGACTTGTAGAAAAACACACTCCGATGTATCACCTCTGCTCTCAATATTCTACTTCACTCCTGCCATTTCTGATCACTAAAATGTGTGATAGTTTTTCCTACGCTGAACAATCCTACAATATACACTAAGTTGTTCTACAGGTTAACTCAATCCTGATACTCCTATCTGAAGATATCAGATCCCGCAGGGTAAAAGCTAATCCCACAAGACTTCCCCCAGCTTTCAATGTCAGATGTCAATCACAGGTCCCGGTTGTTACCCGAACTTGAGACCAACTGACCATAAATCAGCGGTTCCCATGACCCCCTTCTAAAGGCTCAATTAATTTACTAGAGCAGCTCACAGAACTCAGTAAAACAGTTTGCTTACTAGATTACTGGTTTATTACAGAGGATATTAAAGGGTACAAATGAAGAGTCAGATGAAGAAATACATATTTGAAGTTCCAGAGCTTCTGTCCCTTTAGAACTTGAGGTACACCACTTCCAGGCACATCGAAGTATCTTCCTCAGCCAGCCTTTCTCTGAGCTCATCCTTTGGGGGTTTTATAGAGGCTTGATTTTTGTAGACATGATTAATGAAATCATTGCCATTAGTGATTAAGTTACTCTCCAGCCCTTCTTCCATCCCCAGAGATCAGGGAGTAGGATTGAAAGTTCCAACTGTCTAGTCATAAAGCCAACCACCCCCTATCTTTGGGGGCTTTCCAAAAGTCACCTCATTAACAAAAATACAGGTGTGGTTGAAAGGGGCTTGTTATGAATAACAAAAGTCAACTTTCTTGTTCTTATCACTTAGGAAATTCCAAGGGTTTTAGGAGCTCTGTGCCAGAAATGGAAACCACAAAATACAGATTTCTTTTTTTTTTTTTTTTAAAGATTTTATTTATTTGACAGAGAGAAACACAGCAGCGAGAGAGGGAACACAAGCAGGGGGAGTGAGAGAGGGAGAAGCAGGCTTCCTGCTGAGCAGGGAGCCCGATGTGGGACTCGATCCCGGGTCTCCGGGACCATGACCTGAGCCGAAGGCAGTCGCTTAACCAACTGAGCCACCCAGGCGCCCCCAAAATACAGATTTCTTATTAGAAGTCACAATATCATAGACAGGAACAGGTACTTCACTGAAGAAAAATAAGCAAAAAACATACATGATGATACCATTCTCAGCAGTAACTGAAGAAACGCAAATTCAAATGAGCCCTTTCATGCATCTGATTATCTTAAGTGTAAAAGATTGGTAGTATCAGTGAGGGGTAGAAGGATGGGGAAACAGAAGCTTTTTCAGCTAATGGCATGAGTGTAAACTGGTAGAACCTTATGGAATATCTTCAAAATTCCAATTCTAGAAATTGATGCCAAATACATGCTTGCCATAAACATTGATATACTACAGTGTTTATTTCAGTATTGGTTGGAATAGTAACAGATTGGAAACAGCTTAAATGTCTGTTATGTAATGATATAGCCTAATAATGGAACACCAGGCAATCATAATGAGAATAGGGTACCTCTGTATGTACTAGCATCAAAAGATCTTTAACATAGATTATCAAGGGTACAAAGCAAATCACAGTCATTATGATCATATTTTTGTAAACCAAAGAATCCATGATTTTATCATACTTGCATAAATAGGTACATTAGATGACCTCATGGAAGAGCTGACATCCTTCGAAATGCTTAGAACTGAGGGAAACCTTTGTACTCATTTAATTTTGTGGTTTCCAAATACAAGTCTGTATTTTAATTGCATCAGAAGCAATTTTTTTTAAGTATAGATTCCTGGTCCCCAGTTTCCAGAGATTCTGAATGATTCAGAGTTTCTGGGTGAAGCTATGAAACCTATACTGTTTAAACAGTTTTCAGATGACTGATACCCAGCCAGGCATAAAAACCATTTAGTTCAACCTCCTACCCAAAGCAATAATGTCTTCTAGGAGACCTGATGCAGATCCCTTTAGCCACAGACATTCATTCATACACTTCTGAGAACCTTCTAGAAAGATTTCATGTTTTGTTGTTCAGGTATAGTGGGACTACCTTGCCCCTGAAATATCTAGGTAAAATTGGTTCAAACACTAACATTTCATATCTTGTTGAAGTTCAAGGTCTTCTCCAAGACATTGGTAAATTTCAGAGAGGGGCAGAGAAGGACAGGGATGATGGGGCTAGGTGCTTAGATTATGAGGGATGGTGGAAGCACCACCTCAGGCTCTGGGTTCATGTGTCTTCACACACTTCCTCAGTCTTGCACCACTTCTACCTGTACAAGCACTGTGTTCAGGAGAAGAGACACTGGGCGGCATTTATAAGGCAGCCAGCCACTAAAAAACACCTGATTCTCACTACTTCCCCACCCCCACCTTAGCTCCAGTCAGTAGACTTCACATTCTTTTCCCCCAAAGTTTTCCCCACAGATACTCCCACAGAGGCTCAACCCTCCCCTCATTCAGTTTTCTGCTTAAATGGCCTCTTCTCAGAAAGATCTTCCCTGACCACTCTATCGCTCAACTGCTTTCCTTGATTTTGTTTTTCTTCATGGCCCTTCCTGTGAGCTGACATACTGTATATTTATTTGTGGGTTAGTCCCTTGTCCATCTCCACATCAGAATGTGTCCCCTATGAGAGTAGGAACACTGTCAGCTTTATTCACTGCCCTTTCTCCAGTAGCTATGTAACAGCACCTAGCCCAGAGGTTTGAGTGCTAAAAAACACATAGGTATGTACGTAGATAGGTAGAGATGTTTCAGTTCTCCCCAATCCATTCCATCCTCCCCAGATCTGCCTCTATGCCCCTTCTCCTAGCTACTCACTTCTTGCTGGCTTCCCTCTTTTCCCTCTTCCTCTTCAACTCACACTTACCTCTTAGCAACACAACAAATTCTTCTTCTTGCCTCTCTCTGTCTCTGTCTTCTTTTTTTTAAGATAGAACTTATTTTTTAAAAGCAGTTTAAAGTTCATAGGAAAATGGAGCCAAAGATAAAGAGATTACCCCCAAACCCCCTGCCCTGACATGTATAGTCTCCTCCATTATCAGCATTCCATTCTCTTTGCCTCCTTTTTTTTTTTTTAGAGAGAGAGATTTTATTTATTTGACAGAGAGAAACACAGCCAGAGAAGGAACACAAGCAGGGGGAGTGAGAGCGGGAGAAGCAGGCTCCCCCGATGCGGGGCTCAATCCCAGGACTCCGGGATCATGACCTGAGCCGAAGGCAGTTGCTTAACCAACTGAGCCACCCGGGCGCCCCATCTCCTTGCCTCTTGATAGGAGTTTCCCTTGCCTCTTCTAATCCTTTAAAATCTGACCTTTTTTGCTCCAGCAACCTCTCCAACACAAATTTGACTAATCAAGACATTTCCCCCATGATAGATTAGCTTCCCTATGAAAGAAATTCTGTACTATAAAGAAATAATGTTTGTATTCATTTAAAATCCCTCTCGCTATAACTGCCATTCAGTGGTCTTAGTTTGCCCCTCAGAGGCAGAAGGAAACATGTCTGCAGTCACTTTCACATGGCCACCTTGGCTGAAGATGCTTCTTCTGGCTAAATTCCATAGTTCCCACCTAGTTCCAGTTTCTATATTCTGTGGTTCTTTGGAGAGAAGTTCTGGAAACCGTGCTAGATAGTCTCCTGTTGCCCTTTGCCTGGAATCCATCCAGCTTTCAATGCCCCTTCTTAGACCATGCCTACCTGACTACAATGCAGATAAAGCTCCAAAGAACAATGGGGTTATTACTTTCAAAATTGTGGCTATGATATTCCTTTAGTTTGTTATCTGACTGAGAGCCAAAAAATGTACGTCTCCTTTCCCTGACCTTAGTTCCAGGTGGTTGAGATTTTATCAACATGCATATTTCTGTCAAAAGTTAAACAATGGGTCAGATAAAGGTGTAGAGATCATTCTTTTCCTTCAAGTTACCATAGCCCCATTTCTAACTTCAGTTCTCAAATACAGCCTTCTGGGAAATTTGGGCTTTCTTTCTTTCTTTCTTTCTTTCTTTCTTTTTTTTAAGATTTTATTTATTTACTTGACAGAGAGAAAGATCACAAGTAGGCAGAGAGGGCAGAGGAAACAGTCTCCCTGCTGAGCAGAGAGCTTGATGCGGGCATCCATCCCAGAACCTTGAGTTTTTGTTTGTTTGTTTGTTTGTTTTTTTAATTTATTTGACAGAGAGAAACACAGCCAGAGAGGGAACACAAGCGGGGGGAATGAGAGAGGGTGAAGCAGGCATCCATCCCAGAACCTTGAGTTTTTGTTTGTTTGTTTGTTTGTTTTTTTAATTTATTTGACAGAGAGAAACACAGCCAGAGAGGGAACACAAGCGGGGGGAATGAGAGAGGGTGAAGCAGGCTTCCTGCCGAGCAGGGAGCCCGATGTGGGGCTTGATCCCGGGTCTCTGGGATCATGACCTGAGCCGAAGGCAGTCGCTTAACCAACTGAGCCACCCAGGCGCCCCCATCCCAGAACCTTGAGATCATGACCTGAGCCAAAAGCAGAGGCTTTAACCCACTGAGCCACCCAGGTGCCCAAAACTGGGCTTTCTTTTCCAGCTCTGGCACTATCTATTCCTCTAGACATAGAGGATTCAGAAGGAATCTTCTGTATCTATTAAACTGTCCAAATGAGACCTTTGCTAAAAAGAAACAGCAAATGTGCTGTTGTTTTTAATAACTCAATCAGGTAAATACATTATTAACCTTCAAAAATAACCTCTTTAGGAGTCAGTCTCCCTTCTCCAAACTTCCAGGCAAGTTTGACATAACAAAATTTAGGCATTAACTTTATTTAGGATCCAGAGTAGACAACTAGTTTAGCTCATTTAGACGGACCTCTGTGAAGGCTGTTGAGGGCAGGAATCTGCACTCCTGTCTTTCTGGAACATGGTTTCTACAGTGGGTACACACTGGGTTGGCTGCGGGCTCAGCATCTTCCTGGCTGCCCACTCCAGCCCGGCCAGCCCTCACTGATCAAGAGCGAAAGGCACTGACCCAGACCGGGCCAGTCCAAGAGAATGTGAATGAATGGAATTCAGAGGCAGGGGTATATGAGCCATCTAATGTCACGGCCATGGAGTCTAGGAGCTCCTCTTGCTGCCCTGGACCTTCCTTCCCCTGAATTCTGCTCTACTATTCAGAATCCTTCCTGCCCATCTGTTTTTTACTATGTTGGCCACAATTCAACATTAATCGGTATTGAATTGGAGAGGTGTCTCCATTGTTATTGTCATAGGAATCTGTCATTAGCCTCACGCTCCTTGTTATTCCCATCAGAGCCTTAAAAAAGACCTTACTGTGCCAGTGCTTTATGTGAAGCCTGGGTTCAGCACCATTTTTTTTTAAGATTTTATTTATTTGTTTGACAAAGAGAAACACAGCAAGAGAGGGAACACAAGGGGGGGAGTGAGAGAGGGAGAAGCAGGCCTCCTGCTGAGCAGGGAGCCCGACGTGGGGCTCAATCCCAGAACCCTGGGATCATGACCAGAGCTGAAGGCAGATGCCCAATGACTGAGCCCCCCAGGTGTCCCTGGGTTCTGCATTTCTGATAGGCATCCAGGAAATGTCTCTTCTGCTGGAACAAAGACTACACTTCCGGTAGTGGGGATTTGAATACACACAAGTGGTGGTCATTAAATCTCCAGAGACCTCCAAACTTTAAGGCAAATGCTAATATAGAATAACTAAATCCAGACATTTTTACCCTACACTGAAGTCAGTACAGAAGAGGCAGGACTGTGAGGAACAGCCAACACAGCTGCCAGACTTTGTGCTTCTGTATTTTCAACAGATCATCCCAGCAACCCATGAGATGCATGTTATTATTATCTCCATTTCAGAGAAGTGTCAAGTGAGACCTGGTAGTGCCCGAGGTCACATTGCTCCTGAGAGGTGGAGGCCGGAGGGAGCCACGCTGTCAGATTCCAGAGCCCGGCTCTGAGCATGTGCAGTGTCTTTCTCAACCGAAGGGCTACATGCCTGAGCACACTCCACACAATGTGGGAAGCCCTTCTGCCTCCAGGAGGAAGTTGGATTAGATAACCTTCAGCCTCCTGCCTCTGTCCCACCTAATCAAGAATCGGGACTTTCCAAGCCAGAACTTCTGTTTTTCTTTCCTTGTGTCTTGTCCCTGCTCCTGACACTGAAACGGAGAAGATAACAAACCCTCACAGAGCAATGTGGGACTTGGAAGGAGAGAAGGAGATCTGGGGGTCACCTGCATGGGGGTGCTTCCTGAGGCAAGGCTTCCAGCGACTCCGACCCACTCTTCTTGTGAGGGGATGAGCCAGCTTTCACACCGATTAGTCAGAGTTCCCCAGAGAAACCAGATCAATACAATGTGTATAATTATATATATATGTGAGAGAGAGAGAGAGAAATTGACTCACTTGTTTATGGAAACTGACAAATCTCAGCATCTGCAGTCATCAAGCTGTAGACCCAAGATGTAGGGTTAGTCCAAGGGCCGGTAGGCGAGAGCCCCAGGAAATATCAGGGTTTCCATAGAGCTTGAGGACAGGATAGAAAGAAAAGATCAGAAAAATCAGAGAGGGAGGCAAACCTTAAAAAACCCTTAACTCTGGGAAACAAGTTGAGTGTTGCTAGAAGGGAGGTGGGTGGAGGAACGGGGTACCTGGGTGATGGGCATTAAGGAGGGCATGTGATATAATGAGCACTAGGTGTTCTATGCAACTGATGAATCACTGAGCTCCACCTCTGAAACTAATAATACACTATATATGAATTAATTAAATTTAAATTTAAAAATATGTCCCATGTCAAAGGCAAGCAGGCTGAAGGAGTTCCCTCTCATTCAGGGCAAGATCAGCCTTTTGTTCTATTCAAGCCCTCAGTGGATACTGCCCATGTACATCAGCATGGGCACTCTGCTTTACTTCGTGTATGAATTTAAACGTTAAACTCATCCAAATACACCCTCCCAGAAACACCCAAAATAACGTTTGACCAAATATCTGGGCACTGGTTGGCAGAGCCAAACTGACACCTAAAATTCACCCATCTCCCCAACTATCTCCTAGAGCTCTCTCTAACTGACTCTCCCATCCCTGGGTGGCCTGGGCTGAGACTGTGGGTTTCACCTGGGGCAGCCCTTACTGGACACAGGCAATGGATTGGGCTGCCTGTATCCCAACCTTGTGAAAATGCAACTCCAAATTAGCTTTCTTTCAGTCAGTAACTCAGACCCCTCAGTCAAGGATGTTTTTGTTTTCACTTCCTGCTTCTAAATAAGACAACTGGATGACCCCTCTATCTTTGAAGTGTAAACATTTATGATTCCCAGGGGTGGGGGGCGGGGACTGTCAGTCTGTTAGAAATCATTTTAATGAGCTCGCCTCTGTGTTGTCTTAAGGAGCTTTGAATCTGTGGGAAGGAAATGTGCATGTTCAAAGAATCATTCACTTGGGTTAACTTGAAAAACAGTTTGAAATAAAAGTGTAAATGAACAGGAAATAGGGGTGCCGGAGTGGCTCAATTGTTTAAGCATCTGCCTCCGACTCAGGTCATGATCCCAGGGTCCCAGGATTGAGCCCTGCATTGGGCTCCCCACTCAGCAGGGAGACTGCTTCTCCCTCTCTCACTCCCCCTGCTTGTGTTCCCTCTCTAGCTGTGTTTCTCTCTGTCAAATAAATAAATAAACTCTTTAAAAATATAAATAAACAGTAGATAAACAAGTAAATAACCTCCCTTCTACACACACAAAACCTTTCAGAATGAGTTTTCTTCAATGGCACTGAAACGGTCATCAGAAACCAACAGGAAATTTTTATGTGGTAAGGCAGAGAAGTCATTTTATAGTAACTATTGTTAACAAAGTTTAATGAGGAATACTTAAGTAACAAGAATAACAAATGAGTCACCATATCTTTATTCTTTTATGATTGCAGAAAGCCAATGGTGAGCTTTGTACCAGAAAACTATGTAATCGTTTTTCTCAAGCAGAGAATTTATAGGATTTTGTGGCAGAAAACACAGGGCTAGAGTACTATCTATGGAAGCCTGCAGAGTGCACTGAGCTTACTCGGTATTGTGGGCTGATTTGTTTGCAAAGAAATCCCAAATAAACCCTGTAATTACCATCTCCACTCTGATCCTTCACCTTCGTGGAATTGTCAGTCCCCCACCAGGCCAAAGGAAGTGAGCGTACAGGCAGGGCAGGAAGCTGCTAGAACAGAGTTCTTGCTGTTCCCAAGGCAGCCATCACCATGACTTCGGAGAAACTCTAGTGATGCTGATACTGGTCTCCCTGATGCTGGCTGCAGGGGCACTGGGCAACTTTTCAAGAATGGAGTCCAATGTCGGTGGTTCAAAGACCTTCCACTGCCATTAAGATAAAACCAGGGGCATGTGGGTGGCTCAGTCGGTTAAGTATCCGACTCTTGATCTGGGCTCGGGTCATGATCTCAGGGTTGTGAAATCAAGCCCCGTGTCAGGCATGGTGTTCATTGTGGAGTCTGTCTGAGTTTCTCCCCCTCTGCCCCTTCCTCTGTTTGAGTACTCTCTCTCTCTCTCTCTCTCTCTCTCTCGCTCTCTCTCTCAAATAAATAAATAAATAAAATCTGGAGGGAAAACAAAAGACAAAACCAAGTCTTTAGCATGGCCCCACCTCCTGAGATACTTTCCCCGATCCTCTTTGTCTAGCCATCATGGCCCATGCTCCCCTTACACATTCTCACGGCATTTCATTGCTCTGTCGGTAGCTCTTGTCCCAGCTGCGATTTCACATGTGTGTATGATCAGTGCACCAGTGTTGGTATCTGCTGTAAACCGCAGGCTTTCTAAGTGTGGGGCCTCACCTGTGCCTCCAGAGTATGGCACATGTTGGTGTTCCATTACCAGTGTTTGCTGAATGGATGACTGAAAGGATCAATGGCAAGGGGGGGGGGGGGAAGGTCGTGACCTCAAGGAACTGAGGCAGCGGATAATCATGGTACGCTAGCTCAAGCCCTGTGGTTTTGTCCTCTGTATGTATATTGTCTTAGTCTTTGTTCAGGCCCCTACCGCCAAACACCACGGGCTGAGGGACTTGTAAACAGCTGGAGCATCTCGCTCACTGTTCTGGAGGCTGGGAGCTCAAGATCAGGATGCAGCTGGTCAGGTTCCGGTGAGAGACTGCTCTGGGTTACAGACTGCTGACTTCTTGTTGTGTCCTCACATAGTATAAGGGGCCTGGGAGCTCTCCGGGGTCTAATTCCAACCCTGATGGCACCCCCCTCATGACCTAATCACCCCTTTTTTTTTTTTTTAAGATTTTATTTATTTGACAGAGAGAAACACAGCCAGAGAGGGAACACAAGCAGGGGGAGTGAGAGAGGGAGAAGCAGGCCCCCCGCCGAGCAGGGAGCCTGATATGGGGCTCGATCCCGGGTCTCCGGGATCATGACCTGAGCCGAAGGCAGTCGCTCAACCAACTGAGTCACCCAGGCGCCCCTCATGACCTAATCACCTCTTAAATGCCCAACCTCCAATACCGTCTCCTTGCAAGTGAGGATTCCAACCTCGGATTTTCTGCAGGTCCGCCGCAGACAGTAATCATGGAAGGGAGTAAAGAGAGGGTGGCGCAGGCTACAAGTTAGAAGCTCAGCCCTCAGGTCAGGCATTCCTGGTTTGAAATGTAGTTTTGTCCCTTGCCCACTGTACGCACACGGGCAGCTACTTTGACTCTGCTTCCTTAGTCTCCTCACAGATAAAATGAGGCTGATTCTGGTAGTCACCCAACCACATGTAGGACCACGCGAGATAAGGCAGGAACCTATTCGTCACAGAGTGAGCGCTCAATCAGTGCTAGCTGGTGTTCTTAGCATAACAAGGACCTCAAATCCTCAAACCCCCCTCCTCCTTGATCATTATAATTTGTGTGGATACAGGAGCATTAACTTGGCAGCCTGAAGAAATTTCAGCACAGTCTGATAGCTTTTCATAAGGGCTTTTTTTTTTTTTGCATTAATAATACAATGGGAGTTAGGAGTGAGATAAAAGAAGGAAAACTGTTTTTATCAAGTTGTCACATGAAAAGGACATTTGAACTTGGGTTAAAAAGCAAAGAAGACAGGCACCTTGGTGGCTCGGTTGGTTGGGTGTCTGACTCTTGGTTTTGGCTCAGGTCATGATCTCAGGGTCTGGGGATCAAGCCCTGTGTTGGCTTCTGTTCTCAGCAGGAAGGCTGCTTCAGATTCTCTCCCTCTCCCTCTGACCCTCCACCTCCAGCTCTCTCTAAAATAAATAAATAAATCCTTTAAAAAAAAAAGAGGAAAGAAGTTCTGCTCACATTTCCAAAATCAACTTTCAAGAGAAAAATATGACACGTCCAGGACATAAGAGCCATTGTGACACCCCTACTCCACTTCTACTGCTCATTTCCCTGGGGGTCAGACCCCGTGAGGAAGGTGAGATGCAGGCCATCTCCCCACTTCTGGCTCAGTAAGTGGATCTTGTTCCCCATGAAGGAGCACTCCCAGAGGGATGATCAGTTCAGCTCATCCAGTGCTGGGTTGTTGACACTGCCCCTGAACTCTAATTTAATCTCTATTTGAGCCTAGTTTTGCCCAAGCAGCCCTAGCTGTGAAGACCCTTGGGGGTTCTCATTCACTCCTGGCTGATAAGTGGACTGCTGAAAATCTGCATTTGTCCAGATATCTCAGGATTGGTTTCATTTGTGTCCTCAAATGGTTTGGTTGCTAACTTTCATCCCTCTGCATTAGGAGGAGGGGCTGTCTTGAATACAGGCAACAGCAGACATAGAGGTTATTTATTCTTGTGAACAGGCAGCTTTCCAGCCACCTGATCCGTACAAGTATAAGCAGAATTGGCAGGATAGCCAAAGACTCTAGAATGAAAAAAAACAACAAAAGAGGACTCATTACTGAGTTACATCCAAAATGCTGACTTGCCCCAAAATATATCCCCTATTTGTTTCATGCAAAAATGCAAATATTCCAAGAAAGGAAAGTACTTAATCATAACAGCTGACTTTTTAAAAAAGATTTTATTTATTTGACAGAGAGAAACACAGCTAGGAAGGGAACACAAGCAGGGGTAGCGAGAGAGGGAGAAGCAGGCTTCCCGACGAGCAGGGAGCCTGATGTGGAACTCGATCCCAGTACTCCAGGATCATGACCTGAGCCGAAGGCAGACGCTTAACGACTGAGCCACCCAGGCGCCCCAACAGCTGACATTTTTTGAGCAGTTCCCACGTGTCGGGCACTGGGTTCAGAGCTTTACACAAATTCATCTCATATACTCTTCTCAACAGACTCATGATTCTCATCATTTTACAGATAAGGAGATAGAGGCTCGAAGTACTTAACTATGTGTGCTGAAGGTGGAGTCAAACAGCCTGGCCTCAAAGTCCATCGTCTTTACTACTACTCTGAGCCATCTCCCCAGTGGCCTGGGTGGGGAAAGTGGGCGGGCTAGGCTGGGTCATAAAGGTCCTTTGGTGACAAAGTAGTTTCCAGTTTTTCCAACAGGCCACAGAAAGCTACTTAGCCAGGACCCTAAACTGGCTATTGTGCCCCTTAGAACTCCAATGGCAGTGATGTGAAGGCTGAGTCGGAGGTGGAAATCCAAGGCGGGAGGGAAGTGTAGGCTGTATAGTGATAAGGAGAGGGCAGTGAAGCTCTCAGTGAAGCCAAAGGGGTTTAGGATAGGCCCTGTCTAATGTTTTGTTGTAATCACTTTATTCTGTGTCTGGCATTTTTGTGATGAACTCAACCCAGAGAACAAATTAGTGCTTTTGCAAAGAATCCCCCAAGGCTGGGACACCTGGGTGGCTCAGTCATTAAGCACCTGCCTTCTGGCTCATGTCATGATCCCAGGGTCCTGGGATTGAGATCCACATCTGGCTCCCCACTCAGAGGATAGCCTGCTTCTCCCTCTTCTTTTCCCCCTGCTTGTGTTCCCTCTCTCGCTGTGTCTCTCTCTGACAAATAAATAAATAAAATCTTTTAAAAAAAAATAGAATCCACCAAGCCTATATTAAAACTGTCATATCCTCCCAAATTTTCTGAGAATTAGAGGGTCAAGGGCCTGTATCTTGTATCTCTCTTCTGTCAGCAAAGCTTGACACACAAATAGCATGACTGACCAAGACACTGTACTTATTTTTCTTTATCTAAGTGAATCTTCCAATTATATTCTCCTATTTAATTTCATCTTTAAGTGTGTTACATTTTTAATAATAATTTATTTTATTTTTTAGTGTTCCAAGATTCATTGTTTATACCCCACACCCAGTGCTCCATGCAATACGTGCCCTCAGTACCCACCACCAGGCTCTCCCATCTCCCCCTCCTTTCCAACACCCTCAGTTTGTTTCTCAGAGCCCAAAGTCTCTCATGCTTTGTCTCCCTCTCTGATTTACCCCAGTTCACATTTCCTTTCCTTCTCCTACTGTCCTCTATATTACTCCTAATGCTCCACAAGTAAGTGAAACCATATGATATTTGACTTTCTCTGCTTGGCTCATTTCACTCAGCATAATCTCCTCTAGTCCCGTCCATGTTGCTACAAAAGTTGGATATTCATCCTTTCTGATGGAGGCATAGTATTCCATTGTATATGTGGACCACATCTTCTTTATCCATCTGTCTGTTGAAGGGCACCTTGGCTCTTTCCATAGTTTGGTGATTGTGGCCATTGCTGCAATGAACATTGGGGTACATATGGCCTTTTTTTTCACTACATCTGTATATCTTTGAAGTAAATACCCGGTAGTGCAACTACATTTTTTAAAAAGATTTATTTATTTATTTGAGAAAGAGAGCAGGGAAGGGGCAGAGAGAATCCTCAAGCAGACTCCCTGCTGAGCATGGGGCTTGAGCCCAGGACCCTGAGATCATGACCTGAGCTAAAATCAAGAGTCAAATGCTCAGCTGACAGAGCCACCCAGGTGCCCCAACTATGAACACGTTTGATTTTCCCATAACTGGCGATCATTTTCCATTTCAAATTTTATTCTTATTTTGTCATTTAAAATATTAGCATTTTATATGCTATTACTCAGGCTTCATAACCAATGGTGTGGCAACTCTGGAGAGATGTGAGCTCACAGCTCACCTGACTGTAAACCCTTCTTCCTAACTCCGTGTTATTGAAATCAGTCATTATGAGAATACGTAAGCCATGAAAATCAGCAAACAGTATAAATTGGAGCTGTTTTTCCTCAAGGAGCGGGTTGTTAGACATTTATCTGCACATCACTGTTCATAACCACCCTTTTTAATGGTCACCAACTCGCCCTTTAAGTAAATATATGACAGCAGTTCTATGATGCCTATTACGTGCCGGGTACTAGGTACTTCCTTCACGTCAGCTCATGTAACCCTCACAGTGGACCCCATGAGGGTGCTACTATGATCCACATTTTACAGATCAAGAAACCGAGGGAGGAAGTACTAACTAATTGCCTGTGACCCACAGATGATAAGCGGTAGCAAGCACAAGACCTGGGAGTTGGACTCCGGTGGTCTTAACCCCCACTGTCCTCTGCTGCTTTGTGCCTCTACTCCAGCCCACAGCTGAGCAACCGCCCGCTGAGGCCAGCACCACTGCCCCCTGCATCATTCAGTGAGTAGGCAGGACTGCGACTCCAGCATCCGCCATCTTCTCCCTGCAGCCCGAGTGCATGCCTTTGGCAGCCGAGCCCTGCCGTGCTTTAGATTATCCTTTTGGAACATGACTCTGCTCTCCAACACAGGAAATGCACAGCCAGCTCTGCTAGCTGCCTACCAGCAGGCATCACCTTCCTTGGGTCGCCCTCTAAGTTCAGGTGGGTTTCGGGGGGACAGGGGCACAACCTAAGTTGAAGTGGCGAGAACCATTATGGCCTCAGCGGTCAAGCGAGCTTTTGTATTTTATCAGGAGCAAGGGCTCCATAGGTGACATCTGTCTCCTACCCTGGGTATTTACCGTCTTTTAAGTCTCTGCCAGGCACTGGGGAGTACTGGCAGCATTCTATTTCTGGTGTAGCTGCTGAGTTGCTGAGTGATAATGGGCCAAGTCATCTGACCTCGGCAATGACCCTTTTACAGAACATGGCATCGTGAGACCTGAGTGTTTTCAGGACACTGAGAAGCTCTTGCAGGCAAGATGCTGTGTGTGCTCTTCAGCCGCCAGCACCCATCTCCCAGCACCTAGCATTCTCCCCCATGGAGGTCGGGAGCTCCAGAATGCCCAGTTCTGTCCTCTTATATCCATGTGGTAAGTGGGAGGCGCAGCAGTGGGGTGGCTACTTAGATACTCCTAAAGCTTCTCAGCCCAGCTCTGGATAAGGGGCTCACATGAAGCCAGGAATAGACCATTTCACCAAGAAGCAGGAAAGAAGGAATACTGTCTTAGAAGATGTGGGGGTTTGATGATCGTATGACTAAAATTATCACTAAAACAGAAAAAGTTTATATCCCCTACATACAAAGCCTTGCAACGCCATAGGGATTCAATTAATATTTATTGACTATGTGTTACTGTGACTCTAAGACCAAGGGGGTTTTGTAAGCATCTAGGCTCTGTCCAGTTTGGAATTTTCTCTTATCTTCCAAATTCCCATTAAGTACCAACTAGGGATCCAACCAGAATTAGAAAACAATCAGCAGTAAATCTCTGTCCCTTTTCTGACAGTTCTTTTGACGAAGGTCAGAATGCACAAATTCATGAGAGAGACAGAGAGAGAGAGAGAGAGAGAGAGAGAGAGAGAGAGAGAGAGAGAGAGAGGGAGAGAAATGGAAAAAAGACAATCTGGAAGGATTTGGAAAAGTCACCCACAATGATCCCCTCACGGGAATCTCTGCCCTCTCTACACGCAGATTTTCTTCAGTGCCTTTGATCCACGGGCAAGAAAGAACTAGCTGCTTCTGCAACTGCAGATTGGTCCCCAGAACTGGAGGACTGAGATCCACGTCCCCATCCAGGGAGAAGCTGGGGAGGAAGAAGTTTCATGGATTAAGAGGCAGCTCTGCTAACCTTCCTGTGGAAACCACCAACCAAAAAAGAGCTTTGTATTTGCCATTTCTTTTTCTATGAATGACTTAAAATAAAGACCAAACCTGAGCTCCCCTCCAGAGCAGGGATGGATCTCACAACTGTTTTTGTGTGAATTCTGCCATCTTGTTCTCATCACTTGGGCCTGGCTCCGTCCTCACAGCGTGGCTGTCACATGACCCTCCCAGGCTGTGGATGGCTGACACGTGGCCAGCTCTCACTAGAGGGCTCTGAGCAGAGTCCTGGGTCATCAACTGGTAGTAATTGGCAAGACCAATATTTGACTGCAGCTAATGACTTGAGGTCTTCGGGATCAGTGACTGACTCATATTCACCCTGCCCTCTGCCCTCTAGCAGGCCTGTTTTTGTGTTCGATGGCAGTAATTCTACAACCCATCCAGAGAGCACCTCTTACCATTGCCTTGTGCACTTTAATAGCACACTGAGTTTTCTTCCAAAACACTGGCTCCAGGCTTGGCTAGTGAGGCTAGTGACCCACCTAACCCCTTAAACCTAAGGGAGTTTTTAGTCAAGGCTGCAAGGCATAGCAAATCTGAAGAAGCATCTTAAAACTGCTCCTGAAGTAGGCAGGGAAGCACCAGAAGCATACTGAAGGAGTGCCGTTCTCTTATGAGGAGGACATGTGATGAACCTCTGATGTATTAATGGTGTATCCAGAGGTCAACAGGTCAATGCATCTCCATTAGCCGGACAGTCTAAGCGTAAGGTTCTCATTGAATGTGCTCATTTCCTCCTTTCTTATTCCCCTTCGGATGGGAGAGTATTATTATCTGGAGGTGGAATCCTCTCTCCACTTACTCTTTGTTCTGTAAGATTTTAGTCTATTACTGTGGCATTTATACATTTTTACCGCAATTCAGAGTAGGAAGTGCATTACTCATGGCAACTCGGGTGCACACGCGCACACACGCACACACACACACACACACACAGAATGAAAATATTAAAACTGCATCTTGATACTTCCAATTTGATTCTATTTCTCCTCCTCCTTTTTTTCTTTTTAATATTGATCAAGGCCACTAAATTAATTTTGTGACTTAAGATGAATCACCGCTATGTCTTGAAAAACCCTAGTCAAGCACCCACTGGGGCTATTCCCTGTGGATGTTGTCACTTCTTTTTTACAGATTTTTACATTAGTTAGTTACTTAAAAATATTTTACCTTGCCAATTATTTATGTATACCTTTAAAAATTCCTCCAAAACAAACAAACAAAAAAATTCCTCCAAAACATCTCAACATTTTATTTTATCTCTGTCACTTCATTTCCTTTCTCTCCTCATAAACCTTTACTGTAGAGGGGACACTCTGAAACGATACACATCCAAATGCTAACAGATTCTCTGTGGATGGTGAAATGATCAGTAATTTTTTAAAAAGTCTTTATTTTGGGGATGCCTGGGTGGCTCAGTCAGTTGAGTGTCTGCCTTCAGCTCAGATCATGGTCCCAGGGTCCTGGGATGAAGTCCCACATGGGGCTCCCTGCTCAGTGGGGAGCCTGCTTCTCCCTCTGCCCTTCCCCCTGTTCATATTCTCTGTCTCTCTCTCAAATAAATAAAATCTTTTTTTAAAAAGTCTATATATTTTGGGGCACCTGGGTGGCTCAGTTGGTTAAGCGACTGCCTTCCGCTCAGGTCATGATCACGGAGACCCAGGATCGAGTCCCACGTGGGGCTCCCTGCTCGGCGGGAAGCCTGCTTCTCCCTCTCTCACTCCCCCTGCTTGTATTCCCTCTCTGGCTGTGTTTCTCTCTGTCAAATAAATAAAATCTTAAAAAAAATAAAACATAAAAAGTCTGTATTTTCTAATATCTACATATTATTTGTATAAACATAGTGCAAGTATTTAAAATGATCATTGAGATATTTAATTAAGAGGAAGATAAAGAGATCAGTTACTAGGGGCGCCTGGGTGGCTCAGTTGGTTGAGCATCCAACTCTTATTTTCCACGCAGGCTATGACCTCAGGGTCATGAGGTTGAGCCCTGTATCCAGGTCCACACTCATTGCAGAGTTTGCTTGGGATTCTGTCTCCCTCTGCTCCTCCCCGTTTGCACTCTCCTTCTCTCTCTCTCAAATGAATAAATAAATCTTTAAAAGGAGAGACAGAGAATTTAGCTGCTAAAGCTTTCAAAAATGCTGGTAAATACTTCTCAGAGTCTCATTAATTTTTTACTTTTTTAAAAGTCATTCATAAAGCAGTTTACAATAGAATCCAATTAACAGCCTTTGAAAGATATTAGCACTTTGTATGTTTCCTTTACCATCCTTTTCTTCTACTCTCTTTGATTCTCTTAAATAAAAAAAAAAGAGTTGGATGATTCTCTTAAATCCTTAAGTCCTTTGATCCTTTTATTCTCTTAAAATGTTTACGTAAATATATTTTTTATCCGTTTGCTCATGTTAGTCATTGGGAATCAGTTCTTCAGTTGGCTGAAAATGGTAGGAAACTATTGCTCTTCAATCTTATATTTAGGTAATAGATCATTTCTTTTTTCCCTGGGGATTTGTAATTCAACAATGTTATCAAGCCTCAAAAATATTAAATTATGTTTGTTTATTCTTTGTCAGATCTCTCTATTCTAATTTCTGATTATTAATTTCACATTAGCAGTAATGTTTTTTTAATTGAGTACAACCTATGTGGACTTTGTGTTCTACTTAACTGTTACTCATTTCAATTTTTAGAGAACAATTGGTTGTTATATATATATATATATTTCCTTACAGTTTGAGAAAGTTATATTCACTCAGCACCTCTGTCAAAATAAAGGCATGAAGTACAACCCCCAAAGAATTATCAGATTAAGTTAAATTGCCAAACTGCAAATATGACCACTTGATATCATTTCTGACCCTGCTGTGGGAGCAAGCACATGGACCGAGGAAAGAAAGGAATACGTGATACCGGCCAGTCACCTTGGGGAGCTGGTGTGCCAAGTGTCCCTTAGGTCACTCCCTTTCAATACTGAGCACATTCCTCTTGCCTTTTTAACCCTTTGAGGCTCTCTGAACCCAAGTCCTAGTTGCAAAGGCAGTTCACTGAGCCTTCAGAAAGCCAACCTACTGAAATCCTCGTATGCCACATCTTTGACCACCTCAGAATTTATCAGTTGGGATTTTAAACTAAATAATATTAAATATTAAACTAAATAATAAATTAAGCTTAGTTTATTAATCTCAATTTAGGGGCACCTGGATGGCTCAGTCAGTTAAACCTCTGCCTTCGGCTCAGGTCATGGTCCCAGGATCTGGGTTCAAACCCTGCATCAGGCTCCCTGCTCAGCAGGGAGTCTGCCCCTCCCCCCCTCCTGCTCTCTCTCTCTCTCTCTCTCTCTCTCTCTCTCTCTCTCCCCTCACAAATAAAAAAAAGAATTTTTTAAAAAATAAACTCAATTTAAACTAAATTTAGCGATAGAAACAGAACATGAAGAGTCCCCAAGTACAATTTTAAAATAGGCAGAATTCTCCACTTTCCTAGATCATCTCTGCCTTTGGCACCCACCCCCTGTGGTTAGGCACGCAGCGTGCTGTCTCCTGTGCCTCATCTCTGAGTTTTTCTCCTCTGGTTCTCAAGCTCTCAGTGCTACTTCTATCTTTCAAATATGCTTATCTGCCCAATTTCCATTCTCTCAGTATTCACTTTATGTGAAGCAGATCTTGGATCTGAGTTGACTGCACACTAGTGAGCTCTATGGGCACTGTTGGCTGCTGTGAGAGTCTGCAGGAGCAGCCCATGCTTAGGTCTCACAGAGCCGCCCCTCCCCCACCACGTACAACGTGCCAATGCTCTGTGGTCCTCCTCACAACTAACCTGTCATGTGAAAGAAGCCCTGACAACCAAACCTGGGTTTTATTAGGCAAAGGTTTTACAAGATGGGAGATATGACAGCCTGTTTGTATGTTGGTGAAAATTATTCAGTAGAGAAGAAAAAAACTGGTATCATAGGAGAGAGAAGTTCTGGTATGATGTCTTAAGAAAGAAGGGAAGGGAGCTAGTGCACTTGTGGGAAGGTTCAAAATGCAGAAGGGTTCAAGAGGTGGAGTGATTGGGAGGATTTAGGAAACAGACAGAAAGGGAGCCTTCACAATTTGCTAGTCACAGTCATTGCTCTCCTGTGCTGGCCACGTGCTGGCTAAAGTCCTGATCACAATCTACAAGACCATATTTAAAATGTTTTCCTGGGGTGCCTGGGTGGTTCAGTTGGTTAAGCGACTGCTTTCAGCTCAGATCATGATCCTGGAGTCCCAGGATCGAGCCTCATATTGGGCTTCCCGCTCTGCGGGAGGCCTGCTTCTCCCTCTCTCAGTCCCTCTGCTTGTGTTCCCTCTCTAGCTGTGTTTCTCTCTGTCAATAAATAAATAAAATCTTTAAAAAAAAATTTTTTTTAAATAAAGTGTTTTCCCATGAGAGTTACTTCTTGAACTTCTGGGCTGCTATATACTCCCTCTTCCTCTCTACTGCAGCTCCACTGGCCACCTTTCTGTTCCTCGCACATACAAGTCATGCTCTTACCGCAGGGCCTTTGCCCTTGCTGTTCCTGCTGCTTATTCTCCTTCAAATAATTATATGGCTGACATATCACTTCCTTAAGGTCTCTACGCAAAAGTCACCATCTCAGTAAAATTTCTTTAGCCATCCTACCTAAAATTTCATACCGTCTATTTCCCCTGACCCTGCTATTCAATACTTAATATCCTCCTTAACTTCCTTTTCCCCCCTTCTCACTAATTCGAGACAATTCACCCTAATTTACTTATTTTTATGTTCTTTATCTGTCTTCCACACTGAAATGCAAGATATAAGAAGACAAGAATTTTTGTTTATTTTAGTTTCTACTTTTGAAGTATCTTAAAAAAAAAATACGAAGTATCAGTCGTTAGGCGGCTGTCTTCAGCTCAGGTCATGATCCCGGAGTCCCCGGTTCGAGCCCCACATCGAGCTCCCTGCTCGGCGGGAAGCCTGCTTTTCCCTCTCCCACTCCCCCAGCTTGTGTTCCTTCTCTAGCTCTGTTTCCCTCTGTCAAATAAATAAAAACTTTTTAAAAAAAATACCAATTTTCAGCTCACACATATGCACAGATGAGCAAATTAGATAATCTGTATCAAGCTTTAAAAAAAAAAAGGATTTGGGGCGCCTGGGTGGCTCAGTCGGTTGGGTGACAGCCTTCGGCCCAGGTCATGATCCCGGATACCCAGGATGGAGCCCCACATCAGGCTCCCTGCTCGGCAGGAAGCCTGCTTCTCCCTCTCTCACTCCCCCTATTTGTGTTCCCTCTCTGGCTTTATTTCTCTCTGTCAAATAAATAAAATCTTTAAAAAATTAATAAATAAAAAAATTAAAACAATTTTTAAAAGATTTTATTTATTTGAGATAGAGAGAGAGAGCAGAAACGGATGAGGGGCAGAGGGAGAAGCAGGCTCTCCACGACCAAGGAGCCTGATACAGGGCTCAATCCTGGGACTCTGGGATTATGACCCAAGCCTAAGGCAGCCACTCAATGACTGAGCCACTGAGGCACCCAGGAAAGTAGCATTCTTATCATCAAGGATGGGAAGCTGAGCTGGAGAGAATTCTCCATAAATAGACCTCGTGAAAATAATTCTTCTCTTCCTTCAACCTCCCCATGTAGTCACTTCTCCACAGCTGCCCCTGTGTGTGCAACCTCATGTTAAGACAAGTGGGTTTTGCCATTGGTTTGGATCTTCTTTCCTTTGGAGAGCTCCCAAATCACACAAAACTTAAGTAAATCTGTGTGCTTGTCTCCTGTTAGTCTCTCTTAGGTGAGTTTGATTTTCAGGCCCAGATGAAAAAGAGGGCAGAGGCAACATTTGGCCTCCCCCACACGTGAGAGTACTGCCTCCCTCAGGGTTGTCTTGGCACTCTGAAGCTGCATCCCTCAGGTCTCCCATCACGAAAGGACTTGTCCTTCAGCTGTGAAGACCCAGAGGGCTGGCAACCTCCACCTCCAGGGCCTTTGGAACCTGCCACATTATTTGAGATGACGCCAGGCTCTTCCTGGGCAAAGCCCAGCAATGACGGGATTCTGTCCAATATGGAACCCTCCTGATCCCAGGCCACACCACCACCTCCCACCCCCTGCTGGCTTGGCCTAGAATTTATCAGCTTTGTATTGTGGCCTGAGCCTCTCCATTTCCGTTCATGCTTTTTATAGTACAGAGGTGTTACTCCCCAATAAACCAGCATCTGCTAATCAGAAGACTCAGAAGGACATAGCTATTCTGCAAATTAAAGGGGACACCTAGTAGAGGGCTTACCCCAGAGTTCAATTTCATGAAAGTTCATCTTACAGTCTTCCTACTGACAAAATAATAGAAATGTAAATAAGCCCAAAGAGTGAATAAACTGGTGAGGTTCAGGTAGAGGGTCTGAACTGCACATGCTGGTATTAGGTTAGTTAGCTTTCTCTACGTATGTTGGCACATCAGAGGGGTCCACAGGCTATGTTGAAAGGAGCACAGATTTTAGTCCTGTCAATAAAATGGAAACACCAAAATACTTCATCTCCTTCTGGTAGTTTGACTGACTAATTGGATGCTAAATTTAGAAATTCTGAAGCATTCACAGGTCCCTTAGATGATTTCCAGTGCTTAAAGCAGGAATGACTAATTCGAGACATAGCAATAATGTGGCTATTGTCTAGACCCCCATTATAGGAAATGAAGCCTTTAATCAATGAGTAGGAGCCTTCCTCCAGTGGACATGGAGGAGACAGGCTGCAGCACGGTGGGGTACAAGATCTAGAATCAGCCTGATACCTGTCGCTATGACCATGCAGAATTTATTAGCACCTGGCACCTTCCGGACCCCAGAAGAGTTGCCATATTGAAACTCTGCTGCGGGAACCTTGGGTTCCATCAGTTACAACTAGTTTGCTCATTCAGATTTCCACAGAGGCTAGGAAGAGAGGGCAGAAATCAATTGAATTTGTTTTGTAATGAAGTTTTTGCCAGGAAATGACTGCTCTGGGTTCCCACCAGTAAGATGGTTAATTAAACCATTATCCTGCCGGCAGGCATTTACACAGTGCATGCCTTTGATCATCAAGAAGGCAGTGTCCATAGTGTTCAGCTGAAAACTGAGTTCAGAGGCTCTTTGCCCTACTCTCTAATAGTACCCCAGCCCAGGGGTACTAGGTGGGCTTCAGAGGGACTTAGATTAGCTGCTCAATTTCCTTCAGAACTTGATCAGGAGTCATTGAATTTTTTTCACCTCGATTCCTATAGCATTGAAAGCGCTCTGTTGGTAATAGCTGACTCTGGAACCCCAGGGGAGTTTCCTAGTGGTGATAAGGCATGCCTTGTTTCCAGGCGCACGAGCCACAAATGGACATGTGACCACTATTACTTATATTGTTACTGATGTATATTTAATTAGACCTCCCAGTAAGAGGATATGCAGGCATTTCCGGTGGTCTCCTTGAAATAGCTGTGATCTCTAAAGTTGTCTTATCAGTATTAAAGAGGATTATGTTAACCTCATTTTTCCAAAAGGCTGTTACAAGAAAGGGCAGCAACAAAATAGTACACCAGATATGACATGCTCTGATGTTTCTTGGGTGAGAAAAGTTTAAATGGTGGGGCCACTAGCTGGCAGGGTTTCTGACCAGGATATTTAATGGCCAATTGCATAAATTATTAAACGGAGAAAGGTGAGAGTATCCCACTGTGTTCCTTTCCTATTGCTACTGTTACAAATTCCTACAAACTTAGTACCTGAAAGCTACACAAATTTATCATGTTTCAGTTCTGGCTGTCCCAAGTTTAAAATGGATCTCATGGAGTTAAAATTAAGGTGTCAGCTGGTCTTCATTATTTCTGGGGGCTCTAGAAGAACATCGGTTTTCCAGCTTTTTTTTTTTTTTAAGATTTTATTTATGGGGTACCTGGGTGGCTCAGTGGGTTAAAGCTGCCTTCGGCTCAGGTCATGATCTCAGGGTCCTGGGATCGAGGCCTGCATCAGGCTCTCTGCTCAGCAGGGAGCCTGCTTCCTCCTCTCTCTCTGCCTGCCTCTCTGCCTACTTGTGATCTCTGTCAAATAAATAAATAAAATCCTTTAAAAAAAGATTTTATTTGTTTATGACAGAGAGAGAGATAGGGCGAGAGAGAACACGACCACGGAGGAGCTGGAGAGAGAGAAGGCAGAGCTCCTTGCTGTGGTTATTTTATTTTGCAAAACCAGGTCCCTAGGATGCAGGTACTCCAATCTGCTTTTGGCCAGACCAGGGAAAGGGCCAGCTCCTAGGGAGTCCTTGACTTGATCAGTCATGACAGTAACTGGTGGGGCGATTTTTTTAAGTTTGTTTATTTATTTGACAGAATGAGCACAAGTAGAGTGGTAGACAGAAGGAGAGGGAGAGTCAGGCTCCTTGCTGAGCAGAGAACCTGATGCAGGGCTCGATCCCAGGATGGTGGGATCATGACCCAAGCTGAAGGCAAGCATTTAACGACTGAGCCACCCAGGCGCCCCCATTGGGGTGAATTGATGGTAAACCCCCATGGCTGTAGATATAAACTCATGATCTCTCATCAGCTTCGCTGTGAGGTTTTGAGAACCATCCCTGTGACTCATATCAATTTGTTCTGAACACTAAGGGGGAAGATGGTGCTTCTTCCAATTTTCTGGAAGAGAATAAAATTAAAGTAGTTCAGTCAGTAATCTGAACATCTAAATTGCTTTTCCACTGGCTACATTTTAACATCTCTGAAGCTGAGGGTATTTCTGTGCTCAGTTCTTTTCTGTGGGGCCTAAGAAGGAATTTGCCAGACTTCTTCCAGGAGGGTGTCTGGGTAGGGAGGGCACAGGGAGCATGACTATGTTTTTCTTTATCATTCTTGCCCTCAAGTTCTCTCATCTGGTCTAGTTTTGGTGGTTGTACTGTGAGAAATACCAATCAGTTAAAATTTTCCTAGCAGTCCTGTTGACTCCAGTCTTCACTTCTGGTTCTAATACTGCCACTCCTACCACCATGACTACTACGAACACATACTATTTTTTTTAAGATATTATTTATTTATTTGGCAGAGAGAAACACAGCGAGAGAGGGAACACAAGCAGAGGGACCGACAGAGGGAGAAGCAGGCTTCCCGCTGAGCATGGAGCCCGATGTGGGGCTCGATCCTGGATCTCCTGGATCATGACCTGAGCCGAAGGCAGCTGCTTAACCAACTGAGCCACCCAGGCGCCCCAACACGTACTATTTTTGAGCACCTCCCATGAGCCAACCAGTATACTATAAACTTTACATACATTGTTTCCAATCAGATTTTATTTATTTATTAAACAGAGAGAGATACAGCAAGAGAGGGAATATAAGCAGGGGGAGTGAGAGAGGGAGAAGCAGGGAGCCCAATGCAAGGCTCGATCCCAGGATCTCACGTGACCTGAGCTGAAGGCAGATGCTTAATGACTGAGTCACCCAGGTGCCCCAATGTTTCTTATCTTTTAAAAAGCATTTATTTGTTTGTTTGTTTGTTTGTTTGTTTGTTTTCATTTAAATAATCTCTACACCTGGTGTGGGGCTCAAACTCACAACCCCGAGATCAAGAGTCACATGCTCTGTTGATTGAGTCAGCCAGGGTCCCCACATTGTTTTTGATCTTCACATCAGCTCTGCAAGATAGCTATCACTTTCTTTCAAATGAAAATAAGGCTCAGAGAAATTCAGAAATGTGCTCCAGTTCATGCAGAATGGAGACTGGAAGTCCATTCTAACTCCAAGGCTCAGGTTTCTTCCCTTTTGCCCCATCCCTCTGAGACTGCGCCCCATCTTTGTAGCATGGGAAGAACGATTTAGAAAGAGTACGGTTTCATTTTTCAGAGCTGGCTGGCTTTTCCCCTATGGGGTTTGCCAAAAAGTCTAGAAACTTAGGAGCCATTAAGGCCAAGAATTCTATTTGGAGGCATCTTACTGTTTCAATATCCCCATCTCCTCCCCAAGCAGAACTCACAACATGCACTCCCCCGTTCTGCTATGAAACTGTTATTGTACTTTTCTCAGTGTTTTCCAGGAGGCCATCTGTGCAAACAGGAGGTGCCATTATCTTTACAGTCTTTTAAAATGGACATTGCCTGAGTAATATAAAGTGCATTTGACAATGGATTATGGGCTTCTGGGTCTCTGAGGGACCATATTTTCATTGCTGTTTTCTCTTCCCATGACAAAACAAAACCAAAAACAAAAAAAAAAAATAAAAACAAACACAAAAAAAAAACACAGCAAAAAAATCAAAAAATCCAAAACAACAAAATCACCCCTCCCAAACTCTAACACTGAGAGAGAAAAGCAGCAATTCCCTTAATAAGGGTGGTAGGCAGACAATTCCCCAAAGATGTCCATGTCCTTTTCCCCTAGAACCTGTGAATATGGCAAAGGACTTTGCAGAGGTGATTAAATTAAGGCTCTTGCAATACAGATCCTCAGTGCAACCACAAGAGTTCTTCCAAGTGAAGGAAGTAGGCAGGAGAGTCAGAGGAGGAAACAGAGTTTGGAGTAATGAGATTGCTAGCAGGGGTCATGTGCCAAGGATTTCAGGAAGCCTTTAAAAGATGGAAAACCAGGGGCACCTGAGTGGCTCAGTTGTTAAGCGTCTGCCTTCAGCTCAGGTCAGGATCCCAGCCTGGGATGGAGCCCTGCAACAGGGTCTCTGCTCAGCGGGGAGTCTGCTTCTCCCTCTGCCTACCGCTGTACTTGTGCTCTCTTTGTCAAATAAATAAACAAACTTAAAAAAAACATCGCGGGGTGCCTGGGTGGCTCAGTTGTTAAGCATCTGCCTTTGGCTCAGGTCATGATCCCAAAGTCCAGGGATCAAGCCCCGCATCGGGCTCCCTGCTTCTCCTGCTCTCACTCCCCCTGCTTGTGCACCCTCTCTAGCTGTGTTTCTCTCTGTCAAATAAAAAAAATCTTAAAAAAAAAATCATCCCAATGAAATGCACTTACCCACCAGTTACTGGCATGACTGATCAAGTCAAGGACTCCCCAAGAGCTGGCCTTTTCTCTGGTCTGGCCAAAAGCAGATTGGAGTACCTGCATCCTGGGGACTTGCTTTTGCAAAGTAAAATAACCTCAAAGAAGCCAATTAACCATACTTAGCTCTTGCTACCGAATTTACCAATCAGAAACCCCTCCTCTTCCCATGGGCAAGAATGAAGGAGAAACATGCCAGGAGAATTACTCTAGCAGGGACTCCTTTCTCTGCATCAAAACCTGAGGCCTGGATCCCTAGCTCTGGGTGCAGCCAGCTGTCCTGTGAGTTCTCAAGCAACCTTCTGGAGAAGTCCTGAGGCCTCCTGCCAACCCAGCCCTCCCTCTCCAAGCTTTGGTGTGAGCTACTTTGGAAGCTAATTCTAGCCTCAGTCTAAGCTTCCAATGCTAGAGTCTGCTGTGAATGACAGGACGCGTCAGTTAGGCAGATCAGACCCTGTCCCTTGAGGAGCCAAACAGTGAAACGGATACCGATGTGGCTGAAATGGAGACACAAAATGAAACTGATATGTTGGGCAGCACGAATGAGGTGTTTACTAAAGGGACATTGCTTCTTCACCCCAGAACTTGCTTCTACAGACAAGTGTGCATCCTCAGTTAGAAAACTATAATTTGGTCCCACCACATCTTAGTGACCATAAAGTTTAATTTTCTGTAGTCTTTCATTCTCCATTTTCCCATTCCTTGATGGGTCTATGTACAACTATATTGCTTTTGGTTTTGTTTTAAAATTTTATTTATTTATTTGACAGAGAGAAACAAGATAGAGAGGGAACACAAGCAGAGGTAGAGAGAGAGGGAGAAGCAGGCTTCCCGCTGAGCTGACAGCCGATGTGGGGCCTGATCCCAGGACTTCAGGATCATGACCCGAGCTAAAGGCAGATGCTTAATAACTGAACCATCCAGGTGCCCTGTTTTTGGTGTTTAAAATTCTGACTCAATGACCAGTTGTTTTGAGCAACATCAGATGGAGCTGGGGTGGGGGAAAGTCACCTTTATTTAAAGAAAAAAAAAATCCAGGGGCGCCTGTGTGGCTCAGTTGGTTAAGCAACTACCTTCAGCCCAGGTCATGATCCTGGAGACCCGGGATCCAGACTTGCATCGGGCTCCCTGCTCGGTGGGAAGCCTGCTTCTCCCTCTCTCGCTTCCCCTGCTTGTGTTCCCTCTCTAGTTGTGTTTCTCTCTGTCAAATAAATAAATAAAAATCTTTTTAAAAAAAATCCATTTCTCCACTAAAGGCATGTAAATGCAACTTCTATCTTTAGATTCTTTATATTTTTAATAGAGAAAGTGAGGGATTTGGAAGTTCTCAATCCTGTGGGACCCCATGCCTTAAAAGATGAAAACTCAGAGTAAAAATAACAATACTAAATTAAGCTGATTTCTTGTGATTTGTGTTTATGCATGTCAGTTCCTTTGTCAGTGAGCCCATCACAAGACAACTGAGAGCCAAGATCCATATAAGGTTGAATGTCTAGACTCTGAAACAAAGAAAAAGCAAGCAAACAGCAATGAAAAAAAACCTCAACATCACAAAGATGTCACAACTCCAGAGACCTGCTGACTGAAGGGACCCCACCTGAAACAGAGAAATGGTCAAAAGCAAAGCAGCATACCCAGGAAAGAAAGAAAAGCAACAGAAGAAGAAGTTGGGTAAGGAAATAGCTCCTACCTGACTACACAACCGGATAAATGTTCCTGGCGTCAGTTTTGGAACCTAATCTGATAGTGGGACTGAGTCTCAAAGCATCATTGCTGCTTACAGGAACGTCATCAGTTAGCTCTGGTGAGAGCAGGATGTACTAAACCTCTGATAGCTACAGATGGAATCTTTGCATCACTAACAGTGCTGTCAAGCCCCCCAAAATGTGATTTGACTAAAAAACATCAACTACTAGCTTAAAACACGCTTTCTCATCTTCCACGCGTTCCCAAGGGAGGAAGATGATTTCTTTTTTTTTTTTTTAAAGATTTTATTTATTTATTTGACAGAGAGAAACACAGCCAGAGAGGGAACACAAGCAGAGGGACCGAGAGAGGGAGAAGCAGGCTTCCCACTGAGCAGGGAGCCCGATGTGGGACTCGATCCCGGGTCTCCGGGATCATGACCTGAGCCAAAAGCAGTTGCTTAACCAACTGAGCCACCCAGGTGCCCCATATGGAATCAATAATAACAATCAATCTTAGATGTCATAAGTCTACTTTTTTTGAAACCCATTCAAGTTGTTTTTTTTTTTTTAATAGAAAAAAGTGCCTACTTTCACTACTTCAAGCAGTGCCTACACTGTGTTTCATCCAGTTCCTCACAAATTTGTAGGCACAGTGACTGAACTGTGTTATTGTGGTTCAGGAAGATGCCATTACAATTTCTTTATAAAGCCTCCAAGTGGAGTGCCTGGATGGCTCAGTGGTTAGGCCTCTGCCTTCAGCTCAGGTCATGATCCCAGAGTCCTGGATCGAGCCCCACATCGGGCTGCCTGCTCAACAAGAAGCCTGCGTCTCCCTCTCTCCCTCCCGCTACTTGTGTTCCCTCTCTGGCTGTTTCTCTCTGTCAAATAAATACGATCTTTATATATATATAAATATATATATATATCAAGCCTCCAAGCATGACTGTTAAGCGGAGTGGTGATTTCCAGGAGTTAAGATTTGCTACATGCAAAGCCCTGTCAGTGAGTGGGAATGAGTGTCTGCCTTTCCTCATAGACCCCTAGAAAAGTGAATTTGATGACTCCCTGTATTTCCTTTGCCTCAAATCAGAACTAGCCTGCATCAATGACTTGATGAGTTCTTCCCTTCACAAAAGAGAAAAACAAAGCCTTTCTGCTTTTCCTAGTGGTCCCTTGTTCACACAGAGAAGATATTTTTGGGTCGCCTGGGTCGCTCAGTTGGTTAAGCGACTGCCTTCAGCTCAGGTCATGATCCCGGAGACCCGGGATCAAGTCCCACATCGGGCTCCCTGCTCAGTGGGAAGCCTGCTTCTCCCTCTCTCACTCCCCCTGCTTGTGTTCCCTCTCTAGCTGTGTTTCTCTCTGTAAAATAAATAATAAATATCTTTAGAAGATATTTTCATCTTCAGGCCTGGAGATTGGGGCTGCCTAGAGCAGCTGCGGTCACACATGCAGCTTCACCAAAATAAGATGCAAGCCCTCTCAGTTCTGTTTGAACCCAGCAGGCCTTCAAGAACACCAGACCCCCCGCTGTTGTTAGAATCAGTTCCAGAGCCTTACTTGGTTGTTACTTTGTTCCCAGAGGGAAGACTCTTGGAGGGGAGGGGTGGCCTTCTAGGACCTGAATCTCCTCCTGGCCCCACCTGGGTGGTACACATCCTTAAGGGAGGGACCTGTTGGGTTGCTTGTCCCCTTCAGGTAGTGTCCCTTCAGGTAGTGAGGAGTTCTGACCTGGGAGGGTGGGGGAGGAGGGTCCTGCCTTTCACGGAGCCCCTTGCCACCTCTTCAGCGGGAGTAGGAGAAAGAGAACAGGGGAGCTGTGTTGTCTCCCCACCTTCTCTCCTCCTTATCCTCCTCTTCACATAAGCACATACACACTCTTGGATGTTATAATATAGTAAGAGATCTATATTTTTATCCCTAGCTCCTGGCACAGAACTTGTAAAACACTTGTAACTTCCCCTGAGTGGCAGGGGTGAGAGGAATTTCTTTGGTTATTCGTAGTAAGCTTGGAACTGAGTTTATGCTAATGTGTGACTCTTGGCAGGTGGGGGAGGGCTGGTTGCCAGAGGACCAACTGCATGATTAAAGTATTGAGGCTTCTAGTCCTGCCTTCTGACCTCCAGCCTGGGGACTGAGTTAAATACCACTGTGGTTAATCAATGATTAATGGGTTAACTCAATTGTACCTGCATGGTGGAACCTTCATCAAAACCCTAATGTCTGGGTTTAGAGAGCAAACAAATGGACGGTGAGGAATATTCTCTAAGCATTCAGACATCCTTCATTTGAGTAATAGTATTTATGTGTTCATGTTAGTTTTTTCTTTTAGTGTTTCCTTTTTTCTGCATTCCTTGGTGTTTCTTTTTGATTATTTCTTAAGTTGGGTAAAGTCAAGTTCATATACTAAATGCCAACTTTAAAAAAAAAAAGATTTTTATTTATTTATTTGACAGAGAGAAACACAGCCAGAGAGGGAACACAAGCAGGGGGAGTGAGAGAGGGAGAAGCAGGCTTCCCAATGCGGGGAGCCCAAAACGGGGTTGGTCCCAGGACTCCGGGATCATGACCTGAGCCGAAGGCAGACTCTTAACCAACTGAGCCACCCAGGCGCCCCATCTAAATGCCAACTTAAAACTCTACATTCCTAATTAGGATCATCAAAAAACTGAACAATTTTTCTTTATCTCCCTTCCCCCCCTCAACCATACATTATATCTCCAAGCAGAGAATTCTAAACTCTGCTTGGATCTTTGACCACTTTGGCGATACAGTCTGAGCCCCTGTGACAGTGCATGGCATGCAGTTGGCGCTCAAGAATCATGTATTCTGTCTCCAGATGAATACATTGAAGGAAGTTGTCCAGCGATCAGTTTCCATTACTCCAGCTGTTGATTTAATCTGGGGTCCTAGGACCACAGTATTTTTTAACCAAACTAGCATGAGTTCATTCCTTGGTGAGTCACTGGTAGACACTATACCAAGTGGAGTTGTCACAGAGGGAAAACTTTATTTGCACCAAATAAGGAGATCACAGGGAATAACTTCCAAAGCTGTGACTCCCTGAACAAGGATAAATGGGTTCTTTTATTTGGGGTGAATATTCAGAAAGGGGAGTTTTGTTATTGCATTTAAAAGCATCCATAAAGGGGTGCCTAGATGGCTCAGTCATTGAGCATCTGCCTTCCGCTCAAGTCATGATTCTGGGGTCCTGGGATCCAGCCCGCATTGGGCTCCCTGCCCAGTGAGGAGTCTGCTTCTCCCTCTCCCACTCTCCCATGCCTATGTATACATTGCATGTTATGTAAATGAGGCTTGTGCTCCTCCTTGGAAGTAAATTTTAGCGTTATAATGAGGTAAGCAACTGTCAGTCACTCCATGGGGCATTCAGAGGTCCATATGCACAGGCGTGAGTTGGGGTTGAACTCAAACTTGTCTGGGTGTCTGGACCTCCGGAGCTCTTCCTTTGAAGGGTAGTTTTGGTTTCTGTGAGGGAATGCTATGCCCCCTGCATCCTCCCCTCCACAGTCATTTGCCCAAGTTCAGACATAAGCAGGAAAGAAGAAGTTAAGGGAAAATGTGGGACAAAGATCATGAGTATAAGCGGGTGGGCAGTAAAAGTCAGGTCTTGGGTATATTTCATGACATCTTATTTTCACTATATTGCACTTCAAGAATGCACTTCAAGAATTACTTGGGTGTGGTGCGTCTGGGTGGCTCAGTTGGTTAAGCAACTGCCTTCGGCTCAGGTCATGATCCCGGAGTCCCGGGACTGAGCCCTGGCATGGGGCTCCCTGCTCCATGGGAGCCCTGCTTCTCCTGATCTCATTCCTCCTGCTTGTGTTCTCTCTCTAGCTGTGTTTCTCTCTGTCAAGTAAATAAATAAAATCTTAAAAAAAAAAAAAAAAGAATTGCTTGGGTGTTTGCACTTATTTGGAGATCATCTTTAAAAAATTTTTAATTTGAGGGGCACCTGGGAGGCTCTGTTGGTTGAGCGACAGCCTTTGGCTCAGGTCATGATCCCGGAGTCCTGGGATTGAGCCCCGCATTGGGCTCCCTGCTTGGCAGAAGGCTGTTTCTCCCTCTCTCACCCCCTCTGCTATGTTCCCTCTCTAGCTGTGTTTCTCTCTGCCAAGTAAATAAATAAAATATTTTTAAAAATTTTTTTAATTTGAAAAACAATTTTAATTTAGTTATAATCGATTACTGTTTTTTTCATACTCTGACTTTTCCAATCTTGAGTTCTTGATCTTGAGTCATTGCTCTGGTAGCTGGAATGCATATTTGAGCCATTTTTTTCAGCAAGGATTCATGAATAGTAGATTTTTAAAACTCTTACATACTTGAGGTTTCTTCTGCATTGCTTTTCAAATTACTGTGCTTATAGAATCTCAAAAAGAATTTCATGAAACAGTGGTCCTCTCACATATTTATAAATTGACAGATGAGAGTTTATATCATAAGTTTATGTAACAACAAAGAGGTGTTTTTCCAGCAGATGGTATATATAGAGTTTTTAAAATAAAACTGTCCTTTTACTATTTTTAAAGTATGGAATCTGAATACCATAGCAATTTGACATTCACTGTTATCCATTTACAAATCACATGAGCAAACTCTTGGACAGTCAGAAACTTTACATCATTTCTTTTGTGTCTGACCTCATCTTTCCATTCTCTCACAGAATTTGATCTTAGGGGTGCCTGGGTGGCTCAGTGGTTAAGCCTCTGCCTTCAGCTCAGGTCATGATCCCGGAGACCCGGGATCGAGTCCCAAATTGGGCTCCCTGCTCGGCAGGAAGCCTGCTTCTCCCTCTATCACTCTGGCTGCTTGTGTTCCCTCTCTGACTGTGTTTCTCTCTATCAAATAAATAAAATATTTTTTAAAAAAAGAATTTGATCTTAATACATTTTGAGCTAGAAAGTCTTTTATTGGTCATATTATCTTTTTTTCACTATGATAAAAATATGTATACAAGTTGGGATTTTAAAAACAAATTGCTATGATCATAAGACCCTGAATAGTTTTTTGTTTTTGTTTTTGTTTTTGTTTTAAGGTTTTATTTATGGGGCGCCTGGGTAGCTAGTCATTATGTGTCTTCCTTGGGCTCAGGTCATGATCCCAGGGTCCTGGGATCAAGCCCCACATTGGCTCCCTATGTGGTAGGAAGCTGTTTCTCCCTCTCTCTCTGCCCCTGCTTATGTTCCCTCTCTCACTGTGTCTCTCTCTGTCAAATAATAAAATCTTAAATTAAAAAAAAAAAAAGATGTTATTTATTTGACAGAGAGAGAGAGAGAGACAGCAAGAGAGGGAACATAAGCAGAAGGAGTGGGGGAGGGAGAAGCAGGCTTCCTGCCAAGCAGGGAGCCCGACATGGGGCTTGATCCCAAGACCAGGGGATCATGACCTGAGCCGAAGGCAGATGCTCAATGATTGAGTCACCCAGGCGTCCCGGCTCTGAATAGTTTTTAAAATGTGTTCTGGATGTTATCATTGCAATTAGTGAATTCACAATTGGCTAATAAATATATCACAAATAAATATATCACAAATTTCAATGACATTTTTTGATTAAAAGTAAAATATTTGAAGTATATAGCTTGGAGACATGACTGAGGTGGGTGTTATCTCCCACATTCAATCTTTGCCAAGAAATATTACTTATTACTAGAATAACATAGTGCAATTCTATCCTCAACATGTATTTTTTATAGATAGAAGCACTGAGAAACCTTGACACAAATGTGTTAAAAATGATGAAGAGGGATTTTAGAGCTGTGTCATTCAATTCTCTGAATTCCTGAGTTTTTTTTTTTTGTTTTTTTTTTTTT